>CAKAOH010040875.1:160553-250070 GCA_916701665.1 Sebastiscus tertius | reverse complement strand
CAGGGTGGAATAAAGAAAAAAATATATTATCTCTGTAGGAGGGTGTGTTAGGGGTTGGTAACAATAATTACATTTCACATTCATGCATATATCAGTCAAGAGACGGTTTATAGTATTTCAGACATATTTACAACCAGTCACCAAAATACCAAACCAAAGCAGGTGAGCAAAAAAAACATGCTGCGCCTCAGGAAAGTTTCGCTGTCATTAGCAAAGGGCTGCACGGTGGTGCAGTGGTTAGCACTGGCGCCTCACAGCTAGAGGGTTACAGGTTCGAATCCGGCTTGGGGCCCTTCTGTGTGGAGTTTGCATGTTCTCCCTGTGTTAGCGTGGGTTTTCTCCGGGTACTCCGGTTTCCTCCCACAGTCCAAAGATATGCAGGTTAGGTTAATTGTTGACTCTAAATTGCCCGTAGGTGTGAATGTGAGCGTGAATGGTTGTCTGTCTCTATGTGTCAGCCCTGCGATGGACTGGCGACCTGTCCAGGGTGTACCCCGCCTTCGCCTGATGTCGGCTGGGATCGGCTCCAGCCCCCCCGCGACCCCTAACAGGATAAGCGGTTGCAGATGTGAGAGATGAGAGATTAATAAGTATGTTTTCCTTAGTGTTTAATAACCTGAAGCTACGAATCGTTGTATTTTCGTTATCTTAGAATGAGCTGTTTATATCTGTAGGGAGCAGGTCCTCTTCATGGAGCCGGCCGCCATGTTTCTACAGTAGCCCAGAAAGGATCTAGATAGAGCCATTTGCATTTTCGCGTCGGCCACCGTAGTTCTCCCACACGCTTGGCACACGGGAGAAGTTGCAGTTGCAGTTGCAATCTGCAACCTCACCACTAAATGCCGCCAGATGCTACACACTGCTCCTTTAACACTGCAGTGTACTTGGGTTGACTTTACTGACTGAGGAAATGGATCTTTAAGCACAATTGCGTACATCAATGAATGTGCTGTCATAAAAATAGATCCACTGCACTTAATAGAAGAGAAAAGAGTGATGCCTCTGACAGTAGAGATACATTCTGGATGGATCAACTCACTGTTCAAAACGCCAGATGTTGTGGTTGTCATTGATAGTCCCAAATCAGTTTTCATCTGATCCTTCCAATTCATGGACCTACAAAAACACAGAAAAAATAAAAGTCCTATAACAAATGCATATAAAGATACACTGGTAAGTCATTGTAAAATACCAATTAGTTATATCCAATATTCCTTAGGTTATAATGGCCCAACATGTACGGGGCAAGTAATCTACTGATGTAAGATACAGTAACTGTTTTAAATGAAATTAAAATGAAATTTAAAAACCCATGAAGAAGGGGTAATACTTCATAAAGAAATCTGAATAAAATGACAACATTTGATAGAAATCATATTACAGTGTATAAATGTAATAAAGAGATGTTATAGATATGTAAATCAGATATGTAAATCCTCTCCACATTAGAGTGGTATGCGTTATAGCTGTAAGCTATGCAATAATTATATGGTGAGTTATTCCCTGTGTGACTGGATGAGGTTTACATCTAAACATAGCTTTAATATGTATCATCACACATTCATGTCTGAATCATTTATAGAGCTGACATGTCACAACACAACAGCAACTTCTTATGGCCAAATTGGTTTAGTACAATTGAAATGTGATGGACATTAGGCACTCTGTGGCCACATTAAGCCTGGATGCAATCAAGGCAGTGATAGTTTTGTTGTTGGTCTGGCTGGAAATTGGCAGTAATAGGGATGTTTAAAGACATGCAGTGGAAACTATTGACGTCCCAGGCCTTTGAGACCAGCCAATATTTTTTTTTTCACTCGATTACCATCTCCAGTTGCGAATCTGCAATAATTATTGAGGCTGTCTAGTCTTTATAGGCATTGTGGAATACAAATGAACTGGACCTGTAGCGATAGTCATCGTGTGGTGACCAGCTCTGTGCAAGGACGGTTAGAGTAACTCAAACTTTCTCAAATGTCAAGTAACCCTGCATTAAAATCATCATGTATGTGCATTCAGTGCATCGCAGTAGCTCTAACATTTTCCGAAGGACATCTCCACCCACACATATTGTATTCATGCACTGAAAAACATAGACACACAAGGAAACACACACACAAACATAGTGTGTTTGAAAATATGTTCTTGCTAGTGCATGCGTAGGCTTAATGATGAGATAGCACAAGGCAGAGAGCGAATCTGCTTGGTTTGACATGTTTTATTATTCCTGCATTATGCAACCATTGCTAAATGTCATGTAAATGCTTCAATGAATTTCAATTTAGCATCAAGCCACTAAGCCCCAATTTGTACTTTGAGTTGATAAAGTGAAATTGAGGGATGAGGAAAAAAGTGGCTCGGAAGAGACTGCATGCATGGGACACTTCCCTGAGAGTAGCGTTATCCAACCATGAATGCAGAATGTCACTGCATGGCGGTAAGGGAAAAAAGTCATTTGTCAGCTGTATCAAGAGTAATTGTGAGTGATTAATGTAGAAACAGCAGTATTGTGATTAGCCTTGCTGAACAAGTAGCCTGCAAGATAGGAAGTGTCCAAGTCTGTGGTGATTAAACATTAAAACAGTCACAATAGTTCAGGAAATAGAATCTGCATCGGTTAGTGCCGGAGCTGACGATCCAATAGTCCATCATAATTTCATATGATGAAATCCAAGTTGACAATTGAGCCCATTTTAAGCTAATTACTTGACTCCACTTAGACACATGTTGAGTGGAAGCATGCCACAAAGTCAATTCTTATGCGACCCAGTTTTCACTAAGTAACCACAAAGTATTGCATTAGACAGTAAGGACATTAGGTTTATTGGATTATTGACTGAATCGAGTTAAGCTGTATAGTATATCTGCTGTACCCATATATGTATCTATACGTTCTGTCTTAAGTGAGGATTAAAACAAAACAATATATGTTGACCTGTAGGGTAGTGGTCCAAAATGACTACTATGTAACATATAACATCCTGGGTCTGATTCTGGCCAGGGACATTTATTGCATAAAGACAGCAAAAGCAAACCGTTTTACTCCAAATCACATGCAAACCACTATCAAGACGAAGAATTAAGCTATGTTCACACTATGAGCAACAAAAGCAACAAAACGGCCAGAATGGCCAGCAACATTGTTTGCAAGTCGCCGTTGAAGTGTTGCTCAAACGCTCATTGACGTAATTATGTCGTTACATAGCACTGGGAACTGGCTAATGGCCTTTTTTGAGATGGAACGGAAAAAGGTTGAAACAAAATTGGTTGACGGTTCACCACGCCATTATAGTGCTGAAAAATTTTGTAGCGTGCCAAGCCCATCAAGCAGCGAAAAGTGTCGGGCGGCAGTCTGTAGCTTCACGTGACACGTCGAACATGACTTGTAGAATGTTGTGGTGTCGCTTGCAGTGTGAACACAGCATTAGCCACAGCAACACTTTGAGCTAAATGCTAATGTCTTAGTGCAAGTAATGTTTACCATATTCTCCATTTTAATTTAGCATGTTAACATGCTTACATTTGCTAATTAGCACTAAAGACAGGCATAAGGGCAGCTGAGGATGATAAGAAAATAATTTGTTTTGCTGATATTCTAAACCAAAGTATCGGACAAATTACAATTTTTTACTTGATGATGGCGTACGGCGACCAGATATCCTGGTTTGTCCGGGAATGTCCCGGTTTCAAGCTGACGTGTCTCGAGTCCCGACAAATATCTGTAAAAACTCAAATGTCCCGGTTTTCACCACAATTAAAATAGCAATATTATACTTAAATAGACGTTTATCATGTTTCACTCATTAATTAATTTGTGCGCAGTCTCTATACAGAGTGATGTTGTGCGCTGTCCAGCCACAATTACACACGGACACAACAGATCCGCTGCTTGCATTTCGTGCAATTTTGAACCACAGAACCCTCCGTGCTTATGTGCGCATCATACGTGTCATTTTGATTCATTATTCTACACAGTTCCTTCTGCGCATCAACAGGCAACAGGGGGGGAGAAAGTAGTGAATGTGATAAGTCATGATTCTCACAGCCTCTAAAGCACCCCCCCTATAATAATGCCTTCTTTCTGATCCCACTCTGTGCTCAAATGCGCCACAGATGCGCCAAGTTAACCATTCTGATGAAAACTCCTATGGTGCGTGCATATTAACGCGTGGACGCGCGTGCATGAACGTGCGGCACACTTAAGTGTCCCGATTTGGGGGTTTGAAAATATGGTCACCCTATAATGGCGCTACATGAACAGTGAAGGTGTTTGTATCAAAAGTCATGCCAAACCATCCAATAGTTATTGAGATATTTCAGTCTGGACCAAAGTGGTGTACCGACTGATTGACCGATGGAGTGGCATTGCCTTCCCTAGAGTCACACTGCCAGCATATACTAACATGTGGCAATGCCAGCGTAAGTCAAAACTGAGGACTATATAGTAGGAAATGATTAATTACTAGAGAACTTACTGTACATGGATAAGCTGCATTAATGAATCATTTATTATTTATGAATATCTGTAAATTGACACACTGACCACTTTCTTCATGATTCGTTCCTGATTAACTCCGACCCTGTGAATATCTACTAGTTAGGGTTAATCAAACTAGACCTCAGTAACACATGAAACTATAACTGCATGTAGATGAATCACCAGTAAAATACAACAAGATCAAATATTTTTGTAAATTTAGTAAGCAATGTCTGAGTTGTTTCAAAAGCGGTTCTTTTTTAATTGGTTATGTCAGCATGGGTAACATTAAGCATGCTCTTGCTTTTTGGAGATGGAGATTTGGTGCGATATTTGACCCTGCTCCCCAATAGAGCAGACTTCAAAATCAATTTGACAGATGAAGAATGAAATTAAGCAGCACTCATTCTGAGAGGTTTTTGGTATAGTTAGATTCCACATGAATCTCCCCATCTCTATTTCTCAAGGAAATATATTTTTGTCGTACGCATTTACATAAAAAAGTCCCATTCATCAGCAGGTTAAGAAAAGGTCAGAAGTATGAGTGCTTGCGTTTGACTCATGTCACTGTCTTTCATTAGAGCCGGCAAGCCTTGCCATAAAAGCAGTGCCAGCTGGCCCCTCTCTGCTTACCTGGCTGTTCATTTTACTGTCATTTCATCCCAGCTACTAAATGAGCACAATGAGATGAATTTCAGTAACAGCAATTAGTGGAACAATTACACAATTAGAGGATGAAATATTTGGCATGGCTAAATGTAAGTGGATCATGATATGAAACTTGTAAGCACACAACCGAAAAAAGATTGACTTGCCTCACAGTGCTAGATATTTAGTAATTATAGGTAGATTTAAGAGCTGCCATCCTTTTTGAAAAATTGAAATAAAATGATAAACAGTATATATTATACAACAGCATTGTAATTAGCCATACATCAGACCGGCACATATGGGTACTTTGCAAAAAGTCAAGGTCGCGCCCCCTTTTGGGGGATAGAAAACCGAAGATCCCATAGATATCAATGCAATTTGACGTGTGTTTGGATTGTAATTTTGACAAATTTGTATGCATTAATTTCTTGTAGAGCAAAGGTTTGTTTTATACACATGTCTAATAATTATTTTTGCGACCTTGCCTGAACCTGAGCATTCGTGATACCTTAATAAATTAACGTTGATCGCTGCCATGCCCTTTCACTCTTCAAACACATTGGCCGGATATCGCTTATCCAGACATCTATACATAATTTGATTGAATCACGTTTGGCTAAATACTCACGCTAACGTTAACTAGCCATGCTATTCACTGCCACCAGCATCATTTAGCAATTTTCCACACTGACAGTGAATATTCACTTATCGTATCTGCCTGAAATCGCAGTGTGAAGACTTGTTTAACCCGCTACACAACAGCCTTTCTGCATTTCCCATTTTCTCTTCTATGACAGCAAGTTTCTTTCCCCCAAAAGGGAGCACAGCCTCTGCATTTTTAAGCGAAGCTGGTCTGGTCTTCCTTGGAGCCATAAAGTGCTTCTGTTATAGCTTTTTTTAAAGACATGGCAGGGGCACAAATCGGAGATCAGCGTTTTGGGATTTATTGTTGGTGCTACCAACTACACAGCAACTCTTCAATATAGCATTATTACCGGTTTGTTTAAAGTAGAAATTTTGCGACCTGTTTCAATTTTTTCTGTTTACTCTGTTACCATCCTTAAGGGACACATGATTGGTATCCCCCAAAAGAGGGTGTGGTCATGACAGCCTACTCTGAATGACATTCTGGCAGTCTGATGTTTTAACCCATTTCCATATCACCCATCCACATATGCAAGCATATGTATATGCATGCACAAAAAAACTTGTTTCCACCACTATGGAGGACATTTCATTGACTTACATTAATTCCCCTGAGACTTACCCTGACCTTAACCTTAACCATTAGATACTCAGCCTTAACCTTAATCCTTAACCCTTTATCTGAAGCCTAAAATGTAATGATTTACATTTTGGACACCTGCTCTTTGTCCCCACATGCGGAGGGGAGTCCCTAAAATGTGACTGTGTGAACAGACGTATGTTATGTTGGTGTAGCTGCAGAATTTTTAATTCACTAAAGCCACTGTTTTTTTTAGGGAGCTCTATGAAAAAAAAAAAAAAAAAAAAAAGAAATGGAAAATTTTGGTCATCCAGTTTATGTGAAACAAATGCATGGATTAGTATGTCTGCAAGAGACGAGAATGGCCATAGAATAGCAATCTTTCTATGATGGAATAATGCTTCATGGTCACCCTGTGGGATTTACAGCTAAATTAAAAAAATACACCCACACTCGTTATCTTTGCTTTGAGTTTGAAGATCAAATTGCCAAGCCTGTTCCCCATGGGTCAGAGTAAAAATAATTTCAGTCTCAGTTAAGTGTTAGAAAGCTGTTACTCATCTAACTGATAATAATAGATGGTCAGGGAGCCTTTTCCATTTATGTCATTTGCTTCAACAGATATATTGTAGTTGTGTGTTGTCGGTGTGGATCTCCAAATTGTCTCACATCACCTAAGGGAAGTTTGTTCTGAATGCAAAGAAACTAATTTGCAAAATCATTTAATGTTTGAGCCTAATTTTAGAATAAAACTTTTACCACACCATTGTTAAGTTTGTTTGGCCCTCAGGTGTAGAGGAGCCAAATCATCCACCTAATTGGACCTAAATGGCGAATGCCTTACAGTGATATAGGACATAATAAGTTCTGGAAGTATACCTTGAATGAACAGAGTCAATGTTGATTTTTAAATGATGCCCCCTTGCTTTGTATGCAAATAATTTATATGCAAGAACCAAGTTCTTTTTTTTTTACTAAGGGTACCATACAAGGTGCTTTAACAGAGGCAGCTGTATATACAGAAGTAGAGATGTCTGGGACAAATGTGAAAGGTTTGGGCTTAAATGTAAAAGGAAGTAGCGAAACCGAGTGTAAAAGTTCTACAAAAATCCAATGACTCATGAAGGCTGCCATGGTACGGTGGTGATTCATATTGGACTGAAAGCCTTGGGTTGTCAGCAACAGACTTTGCCAAAACTACACTTTCAACCAGGTGTGTCTGGATGCGTATTCTCAACGCAAAGATTCATGTCCCTCGCCATGAGATTACCAGCAAGGTTGTAGTCATTTTAGACCTTGTCTGCACAGAATAATATCAATAAAAAAGTAACTTTCAACTTCTGATATCATCTCTTATGGTCAGCAATGGTATGTACAGTAGAGGAAATGTGAAGTTTTATAGAACTGTGAATGGAGTTGTGAATGCTTCGACCACCACTGCGAGCACTTGTGCACCAATTCCTCCTTCAAGCCCTGATATTTCTCTAACTCCTCAAATTCCTTCTTGTTGATGTTGCATCCACACTGCCGCTTCCATAATCACTGATTTCTTTTCATTCTCCATTACCACAACGTCTGCTTGGCTGGCCAGTACTTGCTTATCTGTCTGGATCAGCAGGTCCCACAGGATCTTAGCTCTGCTTTTCTTAACCAGCGGGGGCTGACTTGGCTCATGATTGCTGTATACAGTGTACAGCTGGTACCATAGATAAAGTGATACTGCTGGCCTACTAAGTATATACAAATGCGTGCAAGAGCGTGAAAGAGGGTTTCACGTTCAGGCTATTGTTATACACTGTTTGTAGCTATACCTACAAAATGTAATACACAGTAACTATGTAGTTGTGTTGCCTCACCCTAACCAAGTAGTTATGTTGCCTCAACTAAACAAAGTCAGTTTTTTCCTAAATCTAACCAAGCCAAACTTTTCCTAAACCTAACAAAGTAGTTGTGTTGCTTAAACCTAACCTAGTTGATCTTTTCCTAAACCTAATTAAGTAGTTTTGTGGCTTCAACCTAACCAAGCCAATCAAAGTAGTTTTGTTGCTTAAACCTAACCAAGTCGATCTTTTCCTAAACCTAACTAACTAGTTTTGTTGCATCAACCTAACCAAGTAGTTTTGTTGCCCTATCCTAACCAAGTCATGTTTTTCCTAAACCTAACTAACTAGTTTAGTTGCCTAAACCAAACTAAGTAGTTTTGTTGCCTCAACCTAACCACATTGTTTCCTGTGAAGATGGAAGACTGCACGTAAAGAGAGGAAATTGACATGTGTTGCTAGATATTCGTAGGAAAATGCAGGAAAAATGCTCATAAAACTAGGGTTACAGTATGTAACCTTTGTTTTCAGTCCATTTGTTGTCACATTGGCTCTAGAATATGAAAGTGACATGCAAACTCAATAGCTAGTTACCATGCAAGTAACAAAAACGAAAAGCGTATGAGCTCCAACAGCACATTATATGTTATGCTAAGAACAAGCAGAGAAATCATGGGAAAATGGAGAACAGAGAGAGTTAATGCTCGTGTGACTGCGATATTTTTAGAGACATTGTGCACATGAACATCCATCACGGATTCTCACTCTGGGAATGGTGGGAGACATCGTGGTGGAGAGGATGGAGACGGGAGCAAAAAAGGGTTATTTTCTGTCAGAGGAGGCATGTGCTCTTCCCAAAATGAATTTCATCTCATATACATGCGTAAATCTCGTCAGCCCCCATCTCTCTCTTGGCGGGAAAAGCCGTTCAGAAAGACAGCTGAGATAAATCAGCGTGTGTGGCCCCAATGTAGCCTGTGTGGGCTGGGACAGAGATGAAGCCACTGCGAGCGGCCTCTGGCTTTAATGATGTGCAGTGAGCCAGTGGAGGCGTGTAAATCTGCAGCTGGCATCTCATTCTCTGCAGCCTCAATTCTTCCCCAACCTCTGAGATATCTCTGTCAAAGTCACCTCTGTGCACCCGTGTCAGGTTCAAGTGGAACAATCTCTACAGTAGGTTAAGGAGATACAGTAACAGATTCTGCAGATGGACAGAAATTGCCACCCCAAGTTGCGACCTCACACAAATTCATGAATAAATGATGTTGTACTGCTACTACAAAGGTATTATTTACTAAATTAAAAGCCTGCATTACAGGAATAACAGAGAACAGGTTTTAATGAGACGCTTAAATAAACCTCAGGAGGCAGTTAATCTAGTTGCATCTTGGGAACAGCATGGGTGAAGCAAATCACTACCTACCCAACAAACAATTTAAAACCTCCCTGTAAAAATGATTCCAAGGTAAACACACTCACTTTAATCAGAACAGATGATGAAAATGATGATGTACATTAGAAGGGATTGTCATCTTCAAAGCCCCAAATCCTAATGAAGTCATTAATCAAGCTAAGAGGTCACATCTCTCCGATAAAAGTCATGTTTTTTGTGATTGTTTATTGAAGCCTTTGCAAAATTTTTGCAACCCTGTGATCAATTAGGTCACACGGGCAAATGCCAATATTCCATTGCTGCAATAAACTAAAAGGGATTTGTTTATAGATTGGAAAGTAATTAAGACTGGAGGTCATTGATTTGTCAACACTAGAGCAGGGCATAACACATTATTGTATAAATATGGAGAAGCTTTTATTTTTTCAACAATAGAAGACATAAGACCCATATATCCATCTCCATCTGTCCAGCATTTTGCCTCCTCAGTTTTTTTTCCCTTTGTTCCTATTTGTAGATGTCCTGTAGCTTTGGAAACTTACAGTTGCCAATGTCAAACATTAAATCAACCTCATGGTAGTAATACATATGTGGAGTCCATTTAAATATGCACTGATAATACGGACATCTTGTACAATTCGGGACCGTGACCGAGTGTTACACCATCATGTAGCCATGTGCCACTTTTGTGCATCTGAATCTCCTCTTATCAATATTGGGAAAAATAACTTTTCAGCAATACCTGATAATGTAATACGTTTACCAATGAGGCAAACAACCACATACACAGTGTGTGCTATCTCCTGCAAACAGAGTCTTACCGTGACAATTCAACACTCTGCAGCTTTCCTTCTACACAATACAATTCAGAAGTTAGTGCTATTTGTGACCTTATAAGTTTCCATGTGTGATCTGAACGTTTTTGTGATATTGAGGTTTGATATTCAGCAAAATTCATAAGCAGGGAAATTATTAAGCACTTGAAACGTCAATATCGCATTAATATTCCAATCTAATGTCGGCATAACATTCTTGACCGTGTGCTTTCACAAAGGGTCTGCTGAGGATCCAGGGAGTCAAACCATAGTTTAGGTGCCTAAGATGTTATGTTGTCAATCATCTTCTCCTCAACCTGAGCCCTCTAAGGGCCATGTTATTGTGGTCTGCAGTGCACATGATGATAAAGTTGTTTGGACTGATCACGCTTGAATATTTCTAAAGCTTTTACTTCAATACTATCTGCTTCTGGGACCTTCAAATATATCCTCTCTGACCTGTTCATCTGACATGTTCAAAAATAGATGTAACACAGCACAGCATATAGCAGGCAACTACGATCCCTCCATATTTTGTATCTTCTGAAATCCTTTTATTGGAGGCCAATACGTCCTGTGGAAGAAATCAAAGCTTCAATCAACTACAGCGCTACAGGGAAGAAAACTGTTTACTTGCTAAAGTTTTAGGGCTTCTTTTAAAAGACAGTGCGGGCTTTTTCAGTACATGCTCTCCCGAGGGGTACCTACCAAAATGAGCTCAACTCTCCACAGACTTCACCTCCAGACACAGGGGGTAAGAGCTACACTCGGCTCCGGTGGACAAGCCTGCCTGTAATTGAATTGGCCTCGACATCGTACTGGAGGAATAGGCTGCGATGTGTTTATTTCTTTTTGGGCATAACCCAGGCAATTTACCATGCACTGCAAGAAAATGCTGCCAGTGCTTTTGACGAATGAGCACATTGTCAGCATCATCAAAACAGCAAAACAGTGATTATCTTCCTTAGACTGTATGTGACAAGACATTGTTCTTCATTTAATGCCCTAAGCCATAAATTGCATTACAGTCAGTTAATCATTTGAATTGCCTTTTGGAATGTTTGCATCCTTTTTTATATAAATGGCTCCTCTAAGTAATTTCTATATAATAGAATATAAGTACTCCCTCCTCTTCCATAAATCACATTTTAGGTAACATACTAATGGAAATGCCCAAGTGTTAATGGGAGTTTGGAGATATTCTGGGTGACTCATCAGTCCTTGACGGTGCTGATGTGTTGACTCTGACACTGAACACGTTGTAGTAAATGTGTGGCGTCCTCTGTTAAGGTCAGACAAGCTCCAGATTGCTCTCGTATGAGTGTTGACATGAAGAGAGTACCCTTTATAGTAATAGTATTTTCTCTTTCTATCATACGAGTGAAGGGTTTCTTATTATTACTGTAAAAGGGGAGAGTTTCCTCCGGCTGTTCTGGTTTCCCCCCACAGTCCACAAACATATAAGCCCGGTGAAGTGCTGGTTGTTGCCACTGTGAATTTACCCGTAGGTATGAGTGAAAATGTGTCTGTCCATGTATGAACCCATTCCTTTCACTCCGTGCATGCTGGGATAGACTGCGGCCCCCGACGTGACCCTGAAGGAACAATTAAGTGCACGAAAACTGATGGATGGTGGGAATCTCAGGGATTATTGCCTCTAAACAAACACAAGCAATCTGACATAGACTAAAAAATGTCTTCTCCCTTCTTTACAATGTTTTCTCTGTTCACATTCTTGTATATATCACACACGCTATGATAAGGGAAGTTCATTATATCAAGACAACACGTGGCATAAAGGAGATTATTTAAATGTGACTTTCATGAAAAGATATGTTGTTCTGTGCATCTATTAAATTCAGTTTCCAAAGCTCCTCGCATTGCATTTGTGTACACAGCAGCGCTAAGCAGATTTGGAGGGAACCACAAAGAAAGAGCTACATAAACATGCTGTACTGCCTGAACCCTAATTCCTCTTCAGATTTCACTTATTGAGTCCCCTGTAGTGTTGTTAGGTGCACAATAAAGTGCCCAATTACAGCACTGATGTTTAGCTGCCAACATTTTTGTCTTTCTAACCAAAATTGAGACAGAAAAGATGTTTAACAGGATTGCTTCTTTCTTTCTTGAAAAGTATAACCCTCAAAAGACAAGATCTGAATCTGTTTTCTTTTGAGTAACTGTAAGCCATCATTTTTTGCTCACTGTCTTTTTAACCTCTCATGTTTAACAAAAAAATTGACACACTGTAATTACAAAATAGACGACTAAAAAGCAGCAATAAGATTGAGAATGAGAAAAGGGAAGAACACATCACTGGTGACACAAATGGGAATAATGCAAACAGCTGGAAGAGAAATTGAAAAATGAAGTAATTGAGGGAAAGACAAACGACAAGGGAAACTGAGGATTAATAACTGGGTGTTATGAATGCAAACAGTTTCACTGTCACATCTTTCTTGCTCTCAGAATGAGGATGTGAGGCTAGAACAGATTTGTTGTCACAGTAGTTATAAAGAGAAAATAATTACTGATGGAAATTTTAAGAATGTTTTATGTATAAAAATCAGAGGAACTACCATTCATGCTGTTCTCATATACCTATGGAAAGCGCGTTTGATTATGTGTGTATTTACAGTGACCTGCCTGTACACTTATATATTCACAACCAGCAGGACTCATATTCTCTCACCCCACACGATGCATGTGCTCACCAATCCTTTTCCCATCTGTCGCACATAGGCACATTGAGTGTGAAGCAGTTTATGCATACTTTGGACGAGTGTAAAGTTAGCTGTATGTTCAGGCTGTTCTCACACACTGTTCGTAGTTATACAAAAAGCAATGCACTGTAATTCGTATATATCCCACAAACTAAATTTTTATTTACGACAAGTATTTGTGACCCAGGAAGTAAAAAGAGCGATAAACGCCATGTAGGAAGAAGGTCGGGGTTGATGGGTGGGTCAAAAAACACCAGACTTTCTCAAGAGACCAGTGTTCGTACCCTGTGTGAAACCAGAAGTCAGCGATTTATTTGTCATGTAACTTCTGTACTTAAGTTACGCCACTCCTGGTGTTATTTTAACCCAAACCGTGATCTTTTCCTAAACCTAACTAAGTATTTTTTGTTACGTAACTTCCATACTTAAGTTATGCCACTTTCCGATTTTATTTTAACCCAAACCACAATTTTTTCCTAAACCTAAGTAGTTTTGTTGCCTAAACCTACGAAGTATATTTTCAAAAGACTGGGGTGGAAATTGACATGTGTGTCATGTGTTGGAAACTAATAGGAAAACACAAAAAATGAGAAACAACTTTTCATAAGATACCATACGAACCGTTCTGTGAGGATACATTTTTTATAATTTCACATTCATAGTGATATTATTTTAACTACTAAATCAACTAATAGTCATATTCATAACTGTACCTGTAAGAATAAAGGTGAGCCTTTTTTTTATGATGAGCAATTGTGTACAAGGATATATGAAGTTACAAATGCTGCAAAAACTAAGACCAAGTTGAGAAAACCTGAGGCAAAACATGTTTCGCTTTATTTTTCTTTACATGCAGACGGGGTCCAATAAACCAACAACACAAATGACTGAAGTATTCCTCAATGTCAGAGGTGAACAGAACTTTGTGCAACAAGTATTAGAAATAACTTACCTAGGGTGCCCACGTACTGAGACAAACTCTCCCAAACATCATTTCAAAATAAAGATTTATTTCACTGTGGTTACAAGTTGTTTATGGTGAGAAAAGATTGTCACTAATAACTTGTCCCATTAATCTCCCGGGCTAAATCTTTCTAATCCTGCACAACACTTGTGTGTGGTATTTTATAGTTGATCTTGTAATTTCCAAACTAAACATAAATCAAAACCCTCTCAGTGCCTCATAAAGGGAGGCAGAGTACATGGACCTTAAGCTCAAAGACTGCCTGTACTTGCCTAAGAAGATCCTGTTGACTGTGTTTCTTTCACATATATACTGTTTATGTATATATATATATATACCCTATATATACGATATATATATCAGCGCATCAACGTTAACGGGATAATAACGTGTCAGCGCAAAGTCGTTTTAATGCCACTAATTTCTTTAACACGTTAACGCAGACGATCTTTCAGAGGTTGTAGTGGTCTTAGTTTTAAAGAGTGAAGATGCTGGCATCATATGAAACTAGAAAACCTACTGAATCCATTGGTATCAACCATATCATACTAGCTTGTAGCGGAGGAGGTTAAATAACCCCTGCAAACTTAGGCTAAAATTTGGCGAGGAAAAAATGGCGTGCACCATTTTCAAAGGGGTCCCTTGACCTCTGACCTCAAGATATGTGAATGAAAATGGGTTCTATGGGTACCTACGAGTCTCCCCTTTGCAGACATGCCCACTTTATGACAATCACATGCAGTTTTGGGGCACACTGACACACTGACAGCTGGAGTTTGTCGTTGTTTGATGTTGCTAATTGATTTAAAATAATAAATATATACATATATTTGCATAAAGCAAGCATATTTGTCCACTCCCATGTTGATACGATGATAGGAGTATTAAATTCTTGACAAATCTCCCTTTAAGGTACATTTTGAACAGATACAAAATGTGAGATTAATTTGCGATTAATCGCGATTCAATATGCACACATTATGATATGTTTCATCTGCAGTGCAGCAAATTCATTTGAATGTATCATTATATATTTCTACTACTATGAGGGGGGTTATAACTTATTAAGGGCTCCACAAAGACATTTGCGTTGATTTTACACTTGAGAACTCTCTGTTGGGTTCCTCTGAGCTTCTATTGTTCACCGTTTTTCTCTGTATTTTGAGACTAAATGCAGGTATATAAAAGGATTAGTTAATATGCTTAATGCAGCCGAGACCTTTCGGAACACTTACTGTGAAACTAAACTGTATAAGCCTGCTGTTTGTTCCCTGCTCTGCAATCAGTACTGGAGGACTGCCAACACGGGTGTCCAAAAAAGTAACAAACCCCTGTGGTGACCCAGAATCAATCAGGCCAGTTATTTATCGCTGCTACTTAATAATCCCTTTTAATTGGAGAAATAGGGGGAAACTCTGTGTTGCAAGTCTCTCTCTTAATATATCCTCATGGAGGACAAAGAAAATGTCAGGGTGTTATCACAGAGTTACTGTATAATTCTTATCAATGACAGGGGTGAAACATCCCATCCTGAGGGTTTTTATCCTCATATCCTATCCTATTATTTCCAAAAACTGACTAAAGCTTACCAACTCGTATAAAATATAAGATGTGTGATGCCTCTTCAGGACAAATTGTATTACACTTGGTTCTATAGGCTCTTTTGTGGTTTATGAAATATTTCAAACAGAGAATGACTCTGCTCTGCCTTCTCTTCTTTGTTTTACAATGTTTCCCAGACAAAGACGTACAAACAAGCAAACACAGAAACAGGTGAGAAGCCTGGTATCCATGCGAGAGGAGAGGCACGTCTAAATCCTGCTGTTGTTAGCTATGCGCGCTTATCGCAACTCACAGAATGGAGACGGCAAACAAAGCCGCAGTCGTATTTCGATGCAAATGAAAGTCATCGCCATTGCACGGCTCTCTCACCGTTTTACTGTGCCTTGCTGAGGTATTGTGTGTGTGTGTGTGTGTGTGCAGTCTGTCTGTGGTTGTTTGTTGAGGTCCAGTGTAAGTGCAATACACAAGCTGGACGTTCCTGTAAATGCCAGCTCAACTGTGAGGGACGTGCTCAGCATAAGATGACTTGGATGTTGGACTTAGTTGTGGTGATGAGTCACTTGGTTTCCAGGTGTTTGCAAAGATATTACATGTCTATAAAATGGCAAGTATTACTTATTTAAATCCCGGAATTCCAAAAATGACACGGCTACGGACATTTAATTTTCGGTATTTGAGTAAACAAAAAACTATTACGGAATGAAGTTGTGTGTTTGTGAAAGCATTTGGAAGCAGCTCACTTTGCCAATTCCTTTGATACCTGTAATTAAAGATCAGTATTTTAATTAAAGTCTTGAATGATTTCCCAATTTGCAAACATATAAAAATAAAAAACACATCCCACAAGGCATTAATTCCTCTGAATGTGCAGTGATTTCTGTGGGCAGAAATAAATGACTTGGTGCATTCTGGGTAAATATAGCCACTTTATGTCATCTAATCCTGCGCAATTTGGGCTGAAAGTCTCCAACAAAGTTGTAGCAGCCGTGATTTATGCAGAGATGAGGCCGGCACTCTCAAAATGGAGTAGTACCTTTATGCAATATTGAGCAAAAAAACAGAGGTGGAAAAGGTTTGAGACAGAAGAGCGATGTTAAAGGTAAACCAATGTAAAAGAGCTATAATTAGAAAGAATCAATTATTCATGTTGTGGAAGAGTGTTACAAAACACTAGGGTGCAGAGTATAGTTTCAAAAGTGTTTGGGCACAGAAATTATACGTAATTATAATTATGATAATTATAGAATGGTCACAAGAGGTTTCACATACCGGCAGGGATAAGGAGGAGGACACACAAGGAGTGAGCCTGTGATGACACATGCTTTGGCAATCACAAGCGGTGAGCAGAGGCTCATCTAAGAATGCTGATATGTTACACCTGTGTCAGTCTCCATTAGCGTAATTACACAAGAGCTAAGCCGACAGTGCAGAAGGAGGGTGCGAAGGATGGAAGCATAAAACTGACATTAATAATGGCGATATCAGCACTTCTGTCTGAGGCAGAGAAAGTGAGAAATACATCACGTTAAAGAGAGAGGACTCTATAAACATATTCATAAAGCAGGTAGCTTTGGTTGTCTCTCTTGAGCGAGACGCTACTCGAGGCTCCACTGTATAGTTTGTGACCTTCATGTCAAAACATATAAAAACATCATCATGGGTACAGAGAAGTATGAAGGATTTTCCATCTCCATTCATCAGGAAGCGGCAACCTTTACTGACCACAGGTCGACACTAGTCTTGTCTCGGTGCATTTTTTTCCCTGCTTTACTCCAAAACGCAGGTGTTACTGCATGATTTCAATTTACAAAGAACCATGACACCTGGTTCCCTGCATCTCTTCAGTGGTTGCCTGTGTTTGTTGTGAGAATGTATGGACCATGTTAAGAAGCACAGCTGGGTTCAGTCCTAAGCTACAGTAACTCATATTTCTGTTTATAAGCTTGATAGTTTTTATAGAACTGTTGAACTACTAACAAGTAAACTAAAAGGGTGAACATTCAAAACAATTTTCAGAAAACTCAAGAGCATGCTAAGCCATAATACTATCAAATAATGTAGGCCTACACTTGCTTTCATTAACACACACACACACACACACTACAGTACAGCACATACAAACACAGGAAATTGGATGAAAAAGTAAGTGCTTGTCTAACAAACACATTTTGAATTCTACTCGGCTACAACATACTCCAATGAGAAGACAATTTCTTGGCAGAAAAGAAACCATAGAAACTTGTGAAATCATCTCTGCAGCGTTATGCCCTTCTCCATTGTTCATACATATTCTCAGTAAGGTTCGCTAAAATGGCTGAACACACTTTCTCTGTGTCCGTTGCTTGTGTGTCTCGTGTTCCACCTGAGTACAGGTGCCTCAAAAACCTTGTGCTCGGTGCCTTTATCCCCCCACCAGCTGTGGCTTATCCTTCCCCCACGGACTGTTGGGACAATCTGTGTCCACTGCTCCATGTATTCCCTGCTCTCTCAAACATCTGCTGAGTCCTGCACAGTAGTCCAAGGGAGCCAAGAGTGAAATGATTCGTTCATTTTTCCACTTTCTTTTTAGCTAAATCTTACTTTTTTTTCTCAGAGTTTGGAGTTTTGCAGCAGGGAAATGTTGTACTCTGGAGGAAGAAGTGTTGGTGGAAAGGAATGAGGTACACTCATATTTCTCTATGACCCAGACCAGGACCACTCATAACAGCCTGAATTCTATCTGACCTCTGGACTGAAAGTGCATGCCGATATCCATGCTCCTCTTGTGTCTCTTCTTCTATCCTTATCTAAGTGGAAGCGACATATTGGCGTTGGAGAATGGGGCGGAGAGGAGCTGCATCGGGGGAATGGACTGGAGCCTCGAGGTCCGGTCTGTTTCACTGCGCTGCACATTTTTGTGGAAGTAGATTTGCCCTCGCTGACCAGCAGAAACAACCATTCAGTGTATGTACTCTAAATAGAAAATCAGCCACATAACAAAAAGCAGGCAAAAGCTGTAATAAATGTAAATATTACATTTAAACAATTGTGAATTAGCAATAGCTGCAAAAAAGGCCACACTCCCTGCCACACCCCTTTTTTGCCAATTGGCATGAACACAAACACACACCTTCACACACACACTTGACTTTCATGCTAAATTTCAGCCTCCTAGGGCGAAAACTGTGGCTGCGAAAAGGTGGGGACATTTTGTTTGGGACATCAGTGAGCTACAGCTGCTGGTCGCAGTTAAGTTACTAGTTAGTTACTTGAAAAAATACAAAAACAACTTGCAACAAATGAAATGAAACTTCTGCCGTGCGCCAAGCGTGTAGGATAACTGTGTTGACCGACGCGAAAACGTGAAAACCCAAATGAAATGGCCCTATCTAGAGCCAGTGTTTGGATTGTCCGTTCTGTAGAAACATGGCGGCCAGCTCTGTGAAGAGGACCCGCTCTGTATGTAGATATAAACAGCTCATTCTAAGGTAATGAAAAAATAACAATTCTCAGTTTCAGGTTATTAAGCACTAAATAAAACCTACTTATTAATATTAAGGATGCACCGATCCGACTTCTTCAGTCCCAATACCAATACCGATACCTAGGCTTTGGGTATCGGCCGATACCGAGTACCGATCCGATACCAGTGTTTAATTGATAAGCTGTATGCCTCATTGTGTGGAAGTGACTGGGGTCATTCTTTTATGTGTAAGGCAACATCAGGTACTAAATAAATACATAGCCTAGATATGAATTTACTGCATTGTAATAAAATAATAAATCATACTCCAGCAATTTGGTAAAAAATCTTCAAAATTAACAGAAATTGCAATTCAAGTGTAAACTTTTTTAATGCAGTAACAAATTACTCCAAACTTAAACAGGAATTAAAAATCCAGTATTACAATCTTTATAGTATAAAAACATATAATTGAATAGATCAACCCCATTTTTACAGATACCCGATCCAGCTATTTGAGTCAGTATGGGCCCGATATACGATCCGGTATCGGAATCGGTGCATCCCTAATTAATATTATTCCATTTCTGCCAATAGATTCCCCTAAATGTTACACAACGTTCCTTTAAACACGAGTAAAGAGTAAAATAATTGGAGGTGTGCTCATGACTGATATGCATACATGTAGGATATTGAATATAATAGCCATCAACAAACAATAGATCACTTAAATGAGCAAATAACACATTTTCATTTTGATTCAAATGGAAGTACATGACATCACCAATTCCAACCCTCTTGAAACCAGTGAGAAGAGCACAGAGAAAAGCACAAATACACAACTGTGTCATGTGAAATAATCAAAACAAACTTTGGCAGGAAAATTGTGTGTCACATAGGACCCCTTTGCTCATTACAAGAAGCTGATTAAGAAAAAAAAAAAAAAAATCATTTATATTGCCTCATGCAACATTGCACAGAAATCATAGTTCACCAGTGTTCCCTTGTGCTGCAGATATGAGTTGGTAGGACAACATAACAGACTAACAATGCACCTCTCTTATTATTGAAACATTTCAAATGAATGCAGTGTATTTTGTTCCTTTTCTCTGTGGACTTGTGTATACAAATGTTTGGACTTGTCTGACTGCTCCCAAGTTACCTCGGGGAGGATTGTGGCTTACTCGCCTGCTGAGGGGGTCCTAGTGTATTCCACCATGAGAAATCAGACAGCAAGAGAAAGGAGTCGAACAAGCCACCAATTACAGTGACCCAAGGCTGAAAATCCACAAGAAAAATACTCTTATCCACAGCTAAATATTATTCAGTCTGTGACTATGGTTACAGTGAATAAAAGCAATCTTTCTCAGGGAGATTTGGTTCTGTTTCATACTCATACGTTTTCAGTGTTTGCAGCAGTCTGTAGGCAGCAATGTACAGCTCTCACTTAATGTTATGCTCTCTTGGCCACTCCAGGGAGCAGCGGGGGAATATAGCCTGCCATTCACTGCCTCCATCAAAAGCCATTTGTCAACTTTTTTTAGTGCACATCAGTACACAGAGCTGAGAGGGCCTAACCCACTGCCCCCTTACCAACTGCAGACATACTGCATCAAGTGGAAAATGGGCTTGAAATGTGCAGTGATGTGACAGACACTGTCAATATGTTTGCAAGGAAAGTGTTTATTCCTGCACTGAATGATGAAGGTATGTCAGTACAGGTGACGCTGAATCTGAGGCTCTCTATTTAAGGACTGGATTTTTTTTAAGGTATTTATTTAAAGAGGACCTATAGAGTGCTACAGGAATGAGTCCTAAAACCTGGAAATTAAGTAGTATTTTAGCACTTCCGGTTCCCTAGACTGGAAGTCAATGTTTTTTTTTAATGGGTTTATAGTTAGATGCGTGAAATAAGGTCTGTGGTTAACACAAACTTAAGAGATTTTAACGTTTTGTTCTATGACATAAAATAAATTGGTGAATTTTGAAGCCTTTATGTGTCTTAAAAAAGGTGGTTGCTAACAAGTGGCTAAATGAGACTACTAAACGTTATCACACAGACTCGTCCACCATTAATGCCTCGTTGTGTATGCTCATGCGACCGTGGTGTCGTTAGTTTATGGTCTAACATTCACGTTTTACTTCTGGCAATTGCATTTACGCAACAAAAATCATAGAAGTGGAGTTCATTTGTGAAGATTATCTTGCAAAACAAAACTTGTAAGCATGAAACGTTTGATTGCCACAGAGCTTATTTTCTGCAATAATCCAAAACCCAATGGAAAAATTGCATTGGCTTTTTGTCAAAAGGAACCCAGTGCAATGCTCACTTCCTGGTTGGCCTCCACAGATATGTCATCCCTGGAGCACTCTATTTTGCTAATATCCAGTCTGCTCTAATTGGCCAGCTGGTCCACTGTTTTGATTGGTCAACGGAACCAAACTCTTCGGACTCCTGTCCAGCTCTGCTTTAACTTGCTTTGTTTGAGGGTTTGCCAAACTAGTCGCACATGTGCTCTCTCCTATTTTGCGCCCTGGTCATGGAATAAACTTCAGAACACATTACAGCTTAATGATTTTCTCTCTGGGAGAAAAGGGAGAAAGCTCTGATTAAAAGCGAGAGTGCAATTGCTATTCCTACGTTAACTGGATTTATTATGTATCTGTTGTCCCCTGTCTGTTTGAAATGTGTTCTACTGATGAACTTCCTGGGTAAATTAAACAAAACAAAATAACTAGAGTCTAAAACCGCATGTTTATCATTAACATGTTTCCCTTTGTTGATTCCTATTTTTTTCATTTCATAATTGAGAAAAACAACACCATAACTGCAAGGTCAAACTGCAAAACGAAACAAATATGTATACTCATTTCTTGATGGATCCCAACACTCATGCAGGTTCTCTGATGTCAAAAATGAAATCTGGAGCCACCTCAAAGAGCATAGTATTTTAAAATCCCCTTGGTTGTACACAGTTGATGGTTGCAGTTGGGATGTATTTATACTTTAAACAATCTCACAGCTAAGCAGTCTACATGTGTCCAATAATGTGTGCACTCATGATAGTAAGTCATCATCAAAAGAGAGACAGCAATACTCATGCTGACAGGGGATGCCAAGAAACTGTGTATGTATATATATATATATATATATATATATATATATGTGCTGACTCTAATAGACAGCATATCAGTATTTCTGGATGGATCTCTAAGCAGTGTTGCCTTTTGAATGGTTATATGCAGAGCTACACTGCACTGCCGGCATCTTCCCCATCAAAGTAACGTGCACACACTTCATCCTGGCGACAGGTGCTGCATCAGCCCCGCCGGGTGTCTGGGGATTGTGTGGGAATATCTTAAGCCTTCCTGATGCAGCTTCTAATGGTAGTGAGCAATAAATATGTGAGACACCGCCGCACCAAGAAGCATAATCAAAGACAGATTCCTCAAATGCTTTGGGATTTTCAAATGTATGTATGAGAGCATTTGGGTACAGGGTTGAATATTTTATTAGGAGGGAAAAGGTGACATTCCATGAGCAGATTCAATTAGGGTGACATGCAAGGACAACGTAGAGTAAGTTGCATGAGGTTACCAGCTTTTGCCTGGAATACCTCCTACATTGCGCTCTCTATTTGACCAAGGTGATTTCATTGAGTTGGATGGAAAACATTTGTAATTAAGAAATACATTTAAAAAGTATTTTGATCAAAACCTTTCAGTGATTGAAGGTATTTGTTTTTTAAGCAAAATGCAGAATAGCATTAATCATTTAGGTATTTTTGAGGAAGATTTTAAAATGTATCTCCAATTAATGCTTCAAGACAAGACATCAGTTCAATCCTGGTTTTTAGTCATCCTAGGCAAAAACATCAGGTATTTAAAGGGACTGCTTCAGCAGGAAGACATGATAAGGATGGATGTCTATTAGGGTTGTGTTTTGGCAAGAATCTGGCGATACAATATCATCGTACCGGGGTTACCATTCAATGTAATGCAATACTTTAAGTAAGGCGATATATTGCGATTTTTAATCTAATTTTAGGAAAACTGTCATAATATAAAGAACACACCATCATATGTATAGAATCGGATTTTAAAAAAGTTTCATTTTGTATGCAATCAGAACAGTGGGATCTGCATTTGTATGGATCACAGTCCTCATAACGTCCAACATCATAGCATTACTTTGAGAGGGCACATTTACAGAGAGTGTGCATCTCTTTGTAAATGAAATAAAGTATTGACTGAATTCATCTTTGCATGACACTATTAATTAAAAATGTATAGTGTTTTTGAGACTCAATACAGTATCACAAAACATAATGTTGTAATATTCAACATTTGCTTACACCCCTAATGTCTATTGGCCATCTTTTTCTTCTTTTCATCTTTTGATACACCATTTTGAAGAACAACAAAGAAGTGTGGGTTTGTGTAACCTTGAGCACAAATACCAAAATGCTCACACACATGCGGATCTTAATCTTGTCTTAAAATGTTATTTGATTGTTATATTTCTGCCTAAATCATCAGCCAATTTGGGGAGTTTGCGGTTATCCTCAAATTAAACATCAATTATTGCAAGAGCAAATTAACTAAACAAATGTTTCTGATCTAAATCCTGACATCTACAAGTATTATGTACTGTACAACACTCCCATGCTGTTGAAGCTAATGCACATGCACACATTTGAACTGTGATTCATAGTGCTGAAACAAAGAGCAGAATAAATATAAATCTACTGTTAAAAAAATCAATAATCTGACTGCATCCAATGATTGATGTCAGCAGACTGACTTATGAGACAGCATCCATACTTAAATGGTCCGTCTGGTTATCAGCTCTCAATGTAGCATTATAACAAATACCGTGAGCACCAAAACCAACAGCAGCACTGTCACAAAATGTCTGAAAATGCTAATGGTAAATCTATATAAAGGTTAATTTCTTCAAGTTATGTCCTTCACTATTATGCCTAATAATTTTACAACACTAAAAAACAACATATTATACAAACAATTTCTGCAAACTGTAAAAAAAAAAAAATAATCTGGTGTTTGAAAACAATGAAAAGGACAGAAAAAGAGAGTGTGTATAATGAACACTGCAGTGCTTTTCTTGTGTAATCTAAAGTGTTGCAATTTACAGTAGACAACTGATTTATCCTCATTTATTTCTCAGCAAATCTGCTGATAAACGCCTCCAAAGCCAGGAGGCATCTCCACTTCATACATACATTATACAAAAAAAAGGTCCAGCTTTATGTAACCATAATATGGGAACATTTTGTCTCCTGCTCCAGTTCCTTCATCACAAATTAAATGCAGTGTGCCTGGCAAAGAAGATGAATAAATTAGGAGCCAGTGACAGGCAACTACGGGAGTGACAGCAACAATGATAGGCATGTAGGAAGAGGACTTGGGTTGGAGATTGCTGCTTCCAGGCATTCATACAGGGAGTGGAATTCAGAGACATGGTGTATTCGCTGTGCAAACACCACCTGCTGAAAACTATTTGGGTGCTGCAGTTCCCAATCTGGGCTGCTCGATCCCAACACAACACAAAAATACAAATAAACATGTGTTTCATATGTGCACACATGCACACAGACACACAGCTTCTCCATGACTGCCAAAACTGCAACCAGGAGTGTGAAACACAATGCTAATTTGTCACAAACTGGCTCAAGGCTGGACATACTGGAGGGGAGACCACACATGAGTTGAGAAAAAGAAGTTAATTTTACATAACTGAAACTGAAAATAGTGTAAGGATAAAGTAAATGTAACAAAACCAAACCAGAGGAGAGATGCCCAATCCCAGTGCCCCCTCTAAGGCCGTAAACCCTGAACCCTTGGGGTCTTAACTGATGTCACCTGGTAAATAGTTGAGTGTGAGAGGCGGCAAGGGCTTGAAATGGTATGAATACAAATGGGACAGCACTTTGCGGTGTATCTCGTTACCTTGACGACGCAGATTGCAGGTTAGTATTTCACGTTTTTTACTGCCTGATTTGAACGTCTTCCAGGCTCTAACCTTACGAGACGAGAGGTAATTGTTAAATAATCAATTAATTGAAGCAGCATCATTAAGCACAATTAAAATAAATGGCTGATGAATGAACTAGGTTTGTAATATAGCCTATAGTTTTTCATGTTCCATCTTAAATCCTTAATTTTAATGTAGTGTTTCTGTGTACATTTATTATGCCAGACAGAACACCCATGTGCCGTCCTCTTTGTTTACCTTTTTTTTTCTTTAATGCCTCCAGGCTTCTCCTGGTAACCCTGTGTTTAACATCACAAAGCTATGAATTGTGGGGATTTCCCTCAGGCAAAGTCTGCAGAAAATGCGGACTTACGGAAAGTGTGCATAAAGAGCTAAAAATGTCTGCGAAGAAGCCCACAAGCACTTGACGATTTGACAGCGGGACAGCCCTAAATCCTCACAGACTTTGCAGGAACAGACCTCAAAGTCTGTGAGTCCGACTTTGATGTGGACATTGGGATTGATCAAAAGACTGTAGCCAGACCAGGTGAGCTGAAGCTCTCTGAGGAGCCACCTCAATTCACCAGGCTCCCAGAAGGAGAGGCCTGCGCAGAGAGGGTCGTCACACCAGCCCCTCATAACAAAAGTAGTTCCACCACGAACAATATACAGCTAAAATTATACACAAACAAACCAACCTATCCCTGACAAAACCCCACCAATATCCCAACTTCTTTCCTTCAGGTTGTCTACTGTCAGACATCCGCAACTTTGGTACCGGAGGAAGCATCTTTGAGACTTGAGAGGGAGACAATCAAGATCACAGTGGGTAGGGTTAAAGGCAGAGTAAAAACAGACATGGGAAGCAAGACTGTAGAGTCAAGACCCACTCCCTGACTCCACAACACTCCAAACATCAGGTCGGTGTGTGTGTCAAGGCCTAATCCCTGACTACATGACACTAACAAACAGGGAGGTAACCAACCCTTACCATTAACCAAAAATGATACAAACAAACTGGAGTCTCCCCCAACCTAAGCTATCTAACATACAGTTAACTTTCCACTCGTTCAAATTACGCAATTACTGCTTTACTCTCTACTATGTGCCAGTGGACTGCCTCCGGGTCTCAGAAGTGAAGCCAACGCAGAAGGGCCTTAAACTTGCATTATTTTTAATAGCCAGCAGGGGGCGACTCCTCTGGTTGCAAAAAGAAGTCTGATTGTATAGAAGTCTATGAGAAAATGAGCCTACTTCTCACTTGATATATTACCTCATTAAACGTTGTAAACATGAGTTTATGGTCTCAATCTCTAGTTTCAAGTCTTCTTCAATACGGCATGATGTTCATTTAGTAAATTATGGTCCCATTTAGAGTCAAATAGACCATAAGGCAGGGTATGCTTTACAGCGAGGCTACCTTGTGATTGACAGGTCGCTACCACAGCGTTATTCCGGTCTGGGAGTTGTCCGTGTTTTCATCTTAGAACTTTAATCCTTTCACAGTGTGTTTTCAGTTCATGAAAGTTAATTATAACCTTTTTGGTCAACTAAAAACGTCTTATTCAGCCTTCGGTTGTACTTTGCTTCACCCGCTCGTGTCACTTCTGGTTGCAAAAAACAACATGGCGACAGACAAATACCAAGATGGCGACGGCCAAAATGTTGAACTCGAGGCTTTCAGTCCACAAAACAATGGGTGACGTCACGGTGACTATGTCCACTTCATATATACAGTCTACGGTATGTGCCAGTGTGCAGCAGATGGGAAAAGGCTTGGTGGGCACATACATTGTGTGGGTTGAGATAATATTGTGTGCTGCTGGTTGTGAAAATGTAAGGGCACAGGCAGGCTACTGTAAATACACACATATTCAAACACTACATATATCATCTTATTTTCTAATTTAAATATAAAAACTAGGTTATGTAAACAGCAGGGAACTCCAACAAATACAATAGGGGATAACAAATTCCTTTCAAGCTACCTTTGTGCTTCAGCATGTTTGCCCTATTTTCTCCTGACTTGCATGTGGCTTGATTGACACGCGACTAAACTATGGGAAAATATCTGTCAACGACAACAATACAATGGTATTTAATATGCAGAAAATACAGTAGGATCATTATATTTGACATGCTAACACAGACCAATAACAGATGATAACATTATCAATCATATACTGTATGGTACCCCTATTCCAAGTTATATGCTCACCTGAGTTAACAGCTTCAGATTGTTCAAATTAATTCCATTAACCACAGAGATGTTATAGTAACTCAGTTTCATAAGGACAAATGGAGACCTCAATAAAAAATTACAGATTATGCTTAAAAAGCACATTGTTTGATCGGATTATTCCTAACCCAGCCACAGTGTTTGCATTACAAGTAGGGGATAACACATGACAGTATGTACAGAAATTCTGAACAATGCAGTGGCTAAGAACTCTCAACCACTTATAGCTTCTTGACAAATACAGTGTCAGCACTTTTAATGCATCTTTTCCATAATGAAATATTAGCACTGCTTCCCTTCCAGACAGCCAGTACTTTTTTGTATATACATCTTTAGTGGCAACTTCTTGGCAACCACCCATGCATGACTGATGCCAGCTAGCATTTCAAGTTAACATGAATAAATATGGATAAGTGCTTTGATAGATATTGTTGACATTGAAATATTTGTTTCACCGTTTTTTTTAAATAAATATTTAATACATTTAAATACAGCTGTGCAAGTTTGTACGGTGATGCATATTTTATAGACATTTAATCAACACTTAATGCTAAATAACATAAATTAATAAATGCCCTGCTTCGTTAATAATTTAGCTGCAAAGCAGAAAAGAAGTTCACATACAGAAGTTAATGCCAAGTGCATCGGCTGATGGCTTCCAGGGAGGCTTAAATCGTGATAGCCAGTTAATTTAGAGGACTGTAATTAAAGGTCACAATTATTAATTCATACATGATATATCAAAAAACCACTGATCTAATATAAGATATATACGCAGGTTTGGATTTCGGCACTGGTGTGGCATTATTTCTCATGTAAATACATGAATAAATATCTGAATGACAACGCTAACTCTGTTTACTCTGTAAGAATATGGATGAAAATCAGCTTCAGGCTATAATTATTGTATGAGCTTCATTGTCTGCATTTGTCTTTAATTATGGCTTTAATCTTAAGACTCAAATGTTTTGTGAGACCATATTGATGTCTGCTTTAATGTAAAAACAGCCTCAACTGTTGCATGCCGAGTAGCTGATACGTTGAGCAGTGAGGCTGTCCGACTTTGATTATGCTGTGCGAGTAATTTGACATATTTTCACGAATGTTTTGATATTGTTTTGCTGTTGTTACAATGCAACCCGAGCCAACTTCACCACAGCTACATAAACCACTTTTGGAAGCTCCACTCTTCATGAGGGATGCATTTAAAGACATTTTCAGACAATGCTGGGGTTATACCAAAGGACTGACACCAAAAAAGACAAAAGATAGAAATTTTAATTGGTATCATATTCCAGATTTGAATAGAATATGATTAAAAAGAAGACAGTTGTAATCAGGCTCTTTTCTGCACGTCTACTAAAATTGTACTGCACGCAGATATTTTTACAGGCTGCTGTAATTGGTAAGCTTTGGTTATGTGCAGTGTGGAAATCTCAAAACTTCTCTTGGAGTCAACAAGAATGAATTTGCTGTAGCAACAATTTGATCTGAATTTACCTTTTTACTTTTCAGAACAGCCTACTATATATAATGTACATGAGGAGAACTATTTAAACATTAAATAAGGTAGCATTACATTTATATATATCGTATGATATATATTTTATTAGAAATATTTAGATATTTAGTAGGGATGCACTAGTACCGATGATTAAAATAACAATTTGGCCGATGTTTTTGTTTATTTTGTATTTGCTGTTATTCATTCCCCTTCTGTGCCAGGAAAACAAAGATACGGTATCTTCATCATAAAAAGAACCTTTAATATAACCTTCTTTCACATGATTTATTTTTTTTAAATAACTGTTTCAAAAGCCGTTTTAGCTGCTATACAACTACTCAATGAGAATGTGTTAGTACTTACACAACCCTACAAACAAATTAGTTTTGTGAAACATAAATGAAATATATATATATATAAAAGCAATTAGAAACATAAGCAGTGTTTCTCACACATAGACTTGGGTGGGCCGCCCATAGATTAACGGCTGCCCAAATATTTGGCGACCCAGTTTAGCATTTCAGTTCAGGCAAATATCGGCTGATATATCCGTGCATCCTTAATATTTAGGCCTGCCGGAGCTGAATATAGCCAGGTTAGTTTACCATATCTCCAAAGACAGGCTTGGTATTCTGTTTAAAAAAACTATTATTACAACTGCTTGTGTGCACCTTTTTTTTGGCCATATGTTTTTTGGCCTACTCAAACACACACTTTCTGACAGAACCCTGCTCTGACACTCTCAACCCCTTTTTTTTTTTTTTTTGCTGCATATCTACTCTGACCTCATATAGTCATAGTCTGCTGCCTCTCTGGTATCCAACCAAAGGAAATCCACTGTAGTGACAGTAATCTCTAATCCCTGGATATCAGTGTGTTCTACAAAACCTTCTTATTGAACACCTGGAGACAAGGATGAAGCCATTCTTGGAGGGCTTACCTCTATTTCCTCTTAAATTAGCTATTTAACATATGCCACTGCACGCTCGCCCCGTGTTTAAGTTCCATCGCATTCATCATGCAGCGAGCGCATGCATCATTAGCATCGTTGCTCCCAATAGGGATTAAACTTCTAACCCTCGCAGTGTTAGTGCTTTGCTCCATCAAGACACCACGCACACACACCCACGCAGACACACACCGATAAAGAACACAAAACCAGTACACACTCATGACCTCATGTATCTTTCAAAAGCTGTTAGACTTAGTCCATCATATTATTATGATCTGCTCTAGTATTCTCTCTTAAGCACAAAGCTGCAAACTTGAAATTTTAAAAATATGCTAGTAAGAGATTAGACCAGGGGAGGAGGATGTATGGATCTGTGAAAGTAGGATTATAGTATTATTCACATTAAGCACTGACAACTTCTGCGATACACTCATTAAGTATGATGGATTTGGAGAGAAATCTGTGTATCTATCTAAAAAGTATATAACATTTAAGTGGTATAATCTAGGTTGGTTGTACTGTATGTGCCCATTCAGACTCTGTATCAGGTTATGTTGCATGCATTCAACACTGGCTTGTTTTCCAAATGGGATTCATGACTCAGGCGTGGTTTGTTCCATGTTTGCAGGGTACAATCCTTCAACAGTAAAAAAATGGACAAGAGAAGAAGACCAGTTAACTCTCAGAGAAGCAATTACAGGAAGCAATAAAGGCGTAGTGCATTCAACAGAAGCAATTTTTGGTACCTCTCTCCCTTTGGCAGTCCACTTGTTCTCAGAAAGAGAGAGAGAGAGAGAGAAGAGAGAAAGAGAGAGAGGGAGCAAGGGGGTTACAGTCTCTGAGGTCTCATCCCTTCCCTTTCTCCCCGCTTGCCATTTCTCATTGCGATACTGCATTGTTTACTTTCTACACATGTGGGCAGAAAATGGCGAAACAAAGAGAAGAAATTTGGACTAACTAGATAGTGCTGAGAGAGCACAACAGGGTCAAAGGAAGGCCTGATGAACAGTGGCCTACTTCGGAACAGAGCTGGGGCTGTCGTCCTTAAGCGGTCCAGTGTACGGCCGAATCATGTTACCTCACCCAAAATCTAATGCCATCGTGCCATCAATCACTGGAATATCTGCCCATCCGTCAATCTTCTAACAAATCCTCATTCAAATATCATCTAAGAATACATTACTTGTGCAGCTGATCAATAGTCAAGTGTTGGTCATGAATGGGTTTTCGTTCTTTTTATCTGATGATGGGCCTTGAGACTAAACGGCTGTGGATGATGTGAATGAATGTGAAATTTATATGTTTGGAAAAATGTTATTAGCGTAATACAAATATGATGTTGTACAGTATATAGTATTTATTTTATTGTCCTTTATTTAATCAGGTTAGTCCCATTGAGATCAAAGATCTCTTTTACAAGGGAGACCTGGCCAAGATAGCAGCAAAACAGTTATAGTGAAAGTAACAGACAACACATAAATTAACATTAAAACGTGCTCATACAAAACACTTGCACACAGACAACCTGGACTGCAGCGATTTCCCCAGAGCCTTAAACTCATTCAAGGTAATTAAGTTTTGAAGTTGAAGAAAAGCTTTCATTCCCAATTCAGTCTGTACTTTGGGAACAACAAATTGCAAAAAGTCCATAGAACCAAGATTATAGTATGTATGTGATAAATGTAATCTACTTGATTCCGGACCCCAGGAAGACCAGCTGGTGCCATTGGTATCAGCTAATGGGGATCCTTTTTTAAATAAATAAATAAATCTAGTAATGGCACAGATAGCATAAAAGAGAGTGATTGTGGCGGAGTGCAGCGCCTACAAGTTCAGAGACAAGTGTGTACTCTATTAGCACAATAATAAAGAAAGACAACAACAAGGCTTACACATTTATGTGAGGGTGTGGGCTAATTATGTGATGTTTCCGCTCATCCTGTGCAGTGAAGTATACTGCCGTTAAATGTACTGTCATCCTTTATAAAGAGGTCAGCTCCACCCTAATTTTTGGAAAATGCTTTGGAGTACATTTGTGAGTACTTGTAATGTGTAAAATCATAAAAGCTTGCATACCTTGTGGTGCATCAAAATCTTCAATCTCAATCTTAGCATTAGTTTATCATACTGTATACATACTTTCTTTTATAGCTACTCAAAAGTGAGTTTGATATTTTTCTTACATATCAGTATAATATTATGTGATGTACGCTGTCAGTCTGTGCGTCCTGTCCAGAGTCAGATAAGCAGGAAGAGATTTGTCTGCATATTCAGAATATTCATAAATAACCACACGCAGCCCGGTGTTACTGGTCTATGCTATCTGTTTACCACTGAGAAACAAGAGGCCATGCAAGGCAATCATCCACACGCCATGAGTCTGAATTTATCAGTTAACAAGATTATACACTAAAACTAGTAATAAAACCAGCAAATAGGAATACCATCATCACTGTTAACAATTATTATCTAGCAGAACAGTTTCAAAGCCACAAATGTACCTATCTACCACACAAAATGTCTCCTTATCTTTAACTCTTTCTTTAATACAAAAATGTATTTACGGATAGTTCTTTTGACTATCCCTGAAAGAGAATCCCGCTTTGCAATGCTGGCACTAATTCAAAACGGGACTAGTCGGACGGTCATTCGATTCGATCCAGTCGGTTGCTCGCCCGTCTGATACAGTCGGTCAATCCCGATCCAGTCGGTCGCTCTGTCCAGTCGGTTGGTCTCTATCCAGTCGGTCGCTCACTCGGTCCAGTCGATCGGTCGGTCGGTCCAGTCGGTCGGTCGCTCGGTCACTCGGTCCAGTCGCTCAGTCGCTCAGTCGCTCGGTCCAGTCGCTCGGTCGCTTTGTCCAGCTGGTTGCTCGCTCAGCCCCTTCAGTCACTCGTTCTGTCCTGTTGGTCGCTTGCTCTGTCCAGTCTGTTGGTCTCTATCCAGTCGGTCGCTTACTCAATGCAGTCGCTCGCTCGCTCGGTCCAGTCGGTCTGTCCAGTTGGTCACTTGCTCTGTCCAGTCGGTCAATCTCTATCCAGTCAGTTGCTCGCTCGATCTAGTCGGTCAGTCTTTATCCAGGTGGGTGCTGGCTCTGTCCAGTCGCTCGCTCTGTCCAGTTGGTCGTTCGCTCGCTCTATCGGGTCGGTCGGTCTCTGTCCAATTGGTTACGTATGGTAAGATCTATAACATAAGGATTTGATTACACCAGGAGACTTGCCGAGCACATTGTTTGTATCCTATTTCCATGTTTAAGATTATAGTTTGTCGAATCAGTGAATAAAAACAGAAAAATCTGAAATATTGTGGTGAATACAGCATTATCCTTCCCACATCCCCTCAGGCTTGTTTTTGTGAGAGATGGATGTTTGTACCTCTACTTGCACTTTCCCTTTGGAAATATTCATCAGAAGTGCTGGCTGCTTTCACTTCATAACCTCTTCCTCTATCTAGCTCTCAGTATCTTTCCCCCTCCCTCCCTCTCCTCTAATGGCTTAAGTCTTCCCTGGGGGAAAGATAGCCAGGGATGATGCTTCTGTGGATGGGTTTAGAGTTGCTGAAGGTCTTTCTTGTCATGGGAACAATATAAAAATGATAAAGCTGGATTTTTCAGGGCTTTCTTGATGTATTTCATTTTGTCAAAGCCAGATGACTGCTTTCTGCTTGGATATGGCCCTGGTCTGGGTTTGAATCATATTCACTAGCTGTCTCTCCTAGTTATCTTGTTCTTTATTGCCTCTACTGTATTATTTCTTGCCTTAGCCGGATGCCCAGATGAGAATCACAGCTAAAGTCTCCTGAAGTACATTTAACACATTTATCCTTTTACCTCCTAGAGGTGCACATATGTTCTCATTGTATCATGAATAATGGAATTGAAAATTACAATGTGTCACTTTTTTTTTTACAACATGCCAATATGTGCTACATGGTATCCCAGTTTCTTGTTCCAGGAAATGTCAGCCAAGGGGTGCACTGCATGTCTCATTGGAATTCAATCCCTATTAAAAAATGGGAGACGTATTTAGCATTACCTCTCAATAATGATTTACCCTAAACTAAAGCAAGCTTGTCATAAGCATATTACCATTACATGATGTACCCCAAGATGAGATCCTGTCTGCAATTAATTACTTGCTAATAACATACTCCCAGCGAGAAAAGGTTATAATGAGCAGCTTTATGAAATGAAGGTGGGTCAGGTTTTTAATTTCAGATGGCAACCAACAGGGCAGTAAATGAGTAAGCACTCAGGATAGCTGCATGCAGCGGTGATCCACAGCACTAACTGAAATCTGTGACAATCACAGTAATCAGGCATATTATGTAAAATATGTATATGCCTTGGCTAGAGGCCTATGTTTAAGATTCTTAAAAGCTCATGATGTACTTGCCATTATGACATGATATTAGACATTAAGGTTTTAAACCTGATCTTTGTTGGTATTAACACAATATTCCTCTTAGAAACAAAAAGGTGATTTTATAAGTAATAAAACATACCCTTGCTCACCTAAATACACTGAGGGGTCTTACTGCTACAGCCACACTTGGTCTGGTATGACCTGTATCTGTATCTTGTGCAACTATTATATTGTATTTCAGCATTTGCCATTATTAAGCAGCAGTGGAAAGTAACTAAGTACATTTACTCAAGTACTGTACTCAAGTCCAATTTTGAGGTGTTTGTACGTTACATGAGTATTTCCATTTTCTGCTACTTTATATTTCTACTAAACAATTCAGAGTGAAATATGTACCTTTTATCCGTATACATGTAAGCCTATTTGATAATTTGAGTAGATACTCTAGTAGTAGATAAATAGTAGTTACACAGTAGTTAATAGTTTATATTAGTTAGTTGTTAATAATTTATTAGTTAGTTATTAATCATTATTAATAGTTTATAATAGTTAGTTATTAACAGTTATGCACAGTGTATTAGTTAGTTATTAATAGTTTATATTAGTTAGTTATATTGTTTTAGTTAATAGTTTATAATGATAGATAGATAGTAGTTAGGCTACTTTTTAGATTTAGATTTCTAATACAAAATATAAACAACAAATGAATGATGATGTACTATCATACACTGCGTACAAAACCGAAACATCAGTCAGTTCCATTAATATTTTTTACCTAATTTCATGTACCTTTGTAACAATAATTTGTTAACACACTCAGTGCTCAATTTGTGGTGTCCATGTGTGTCACTAACATGTTAATAACACATTTGACAGCAGAAAATTATCGGGGCAACACCATGGTCACGGCCATCTCTGCTGATTTGTCAGGTGATGCATGGTGTTAGATAGTAGCAGAGAAAATGAGATGTCACACTTTTAAATATGACTGAGGCTGGCACTCACAGAATGCAACAATGTTTGATGAGCGCAGGTCACAGTGAAAAATACAGAATTGCCATCAATGATAAGAGACTTTTCTTTCTCCTGTTTGCTGAGCACTTTATGAATCTACCTTGACATGCAGCACCTTTTAACACTTGTACGTTTTCTTGATTCAAAGCACTGGTAATGATCCACTACATCCATGTCTGTTCTTTCCATTATGCTTCATACACTCACTGTTTACTCTAAGGACCACCTTCAACCTTGATGGCACCCTGATAGCACGGAATTAATAGTTTGATCCAAATAGTCACATAGACATTTTTAGGTCATGGATTATAATTGTAGGATGTATCTCATGTCCCAGAAAAGAAAAGGTGAACAGAATGGAGAAAGGCTTGATTTTATCCAGAGCAGTTGGAACACATTGTTTTGTTTCTCATTCCTTTTTACTGTATGATGTTGCTTGTTCTGACTTCCTATGTCCTTAATGTTTAGGAAAGTGGTAGTCAAATTGCTCTGCACAGATGGTTTCTGACAAACATGTCCATGTCGCAAGGACATACTCCTACAGCAACACCTCATGTCTTATATAACGGAGCACTAAAAATAGTGCAGCAGACTGAAATGACATAAAAAAACCTAAACTTTGGAGTACTATATTTGCAGTAACACAAAATGCTGCAGGTATTTTTGAGCATGACTCACTGTGCCTGAAGTAAAGGCACAGAAAGCTGTCTAACCAGTTCTGCAACACAAAGCTGAGCGCCAGTAGACATAATGTTTATGGAGCATTTTGTCGTTGAGCTGAATCTTTCTTTTTTTTAATTTTAAAAAAGGTGTACATGTAGGAACTGAACCATCAAGTAATATGACCAGTGAGCCTTCAAATGTTAACGGCAGCAATTTAAACAAATGTCATGTCATTCAAAAGGAAATACAGAATAACTGATGGACACTGTTGCCCATCTCAAGAAAGTGCAACTAAACCACTGGGAGGGTCATGTCATTAAGATAAATAAAATATGATTTGAATTATCCCGAGGGAAATCGTTGTGCAGCAGTTGCAGTACAAAGTGAGAAAGAGTGCAAACATATAGAGGGCAAATAAACAAATTCTAAACAACATTTGAACATTGGAGATTATCAGGAAGGTGCAAAAGCCAAATGCCAGCAATGTACAGCATACAGGTGAAAGGTAAATGTTATTAATATAACCAGTTAATAATAAGGTGCAAATTCAATCACTAAAATCACAATATCTGGTCCATCTTAAAGGTCAGTCCACTTTAAGGAAGTGTCGGTCAAAGTTGTCGCTAACTCCGGGGCTAACTTCACTTAATCAGCAGATGGTGAGACACAGGAACTTGGCTTGGGTCTTAAGGTGTTGTAGCATTTATTCACCAACAAACTGTACACACACTGCACTGCTACGATGCGACTTCACGATGCTTAGCCTCGGCGTGGCGTCAATTTACAGTGGTAGCTTGCAATACACTAGTGGAAACCAAACTAAGTGACACTGCCTTATATTTTTGCTTTTAAATTTGAAGAAAAGTGAAAATGTACCCTGTACAAGAAATAAATATTACCATGCCATGCTTAGTTACCTCTGCCAAGGCCAAAAGGCCTAGGAAAGAGGTTATGTTTTCACTGGCGTTGGTTTGTTGGTTTGTCCGTTTGGAGTCCGCAATGGACTTGAATGCATTTTTTTGGAGGGGTGTGGTGGCACAATGAACAATCCTTTCGATTTTGGTGGCGGTTCGGATCATGGTCCGGATTCAGGAATTTTTTTAAGCATTACAATCAGCCAGAACATTAAGACCTCTGGGTATAACACATGCGCAGTGTAACTAATGACACGTTGATGACGCATGACCCTGCCTCTTTTCTTCAGAGAGAGATTTTTAGCAATTTTTAGGTTGTAGTGGGCTCAGTTTTAAAGCTAGAGTGAAGGTACTGGCATCATCTGAAACTAGAAAAAACGAAGGAATCTATTGGTACCAACCATGACATACTAGCTTGAGGCTAAATAAATCTCCAAAGTTACGCAAAACTTTGGCAAGGAAAAACTGGCATGGCCATTTTCAAAGGGGATCTTTGTCCTGAATCTGGGTTCTATGGGTATAATAAATATAAACATTAATTTGCATAAAGCAATCATATTTGCCCACTCACATGTTGATAAGAGTATTCAATACTTAACAGATCTCCCTTTAAGTTCAATTTTGAACAGATACAAAATGTGTGATTATGTGAACTATAGACAACCATGCGATTAATCACGATTAAATATTTTAATTGCTTGACAGCCCTAGTTTTCATTTAACAACATTTTGAACACCTTTTTCTCCCTTATTGTATTTTACAGCTAAATAAGGTCACAGCCATGTTTTCAATGCACTTGTGTTCCTCTAGTGTGTTTGTACCTCTGGAGGACACTGCAGTTAATGAACAAGGTTTCTTACCTCTTTAAGCTTTCACTCAGTAGTGCACCTTGTTGGGTGAATTGCTTAGCCCACTCGTTATTCAATGATTCATTTTTTATATCTAAAGGCCTTTATGGATTTACCTCCTTACTAATAATATTGCTCACTAAATTTCTAATAGCAAGAGTGCTGTTGTGGCTTTTGCCGCCCCTTACTGCGTGACTTGAAACTGATTTTAAGATGAAAGAACACTTGCTTTCTTGATAACGTTAAAGTGGTAATAAAAGCTCTTTAAACAGGCCTACTGAAATAAGAGTTTGGCTTTGCTTAGTGTCTAATTGAAATTGTTTTGAATCTCTCACTTTTATTGTACTGTCTTCCATTTCATATTTTCACTCTGTTCAATCCTTTCTGTGATGCCAACTGATTCTCAACATTGTGTGACTTTTGTAATGATTATGACTGTATTTTTGTACAATTTGCTCTTTTTATATTGTCTTGGCCATTTGGCTAATTCTGTTCCCATCTGCATGCCATCAAGCTAATGATATACTTACCAGACTTATTCCCACCATCTGACTATGGTTATCGTAGTAAAATCAACCACTCATTGATGCAAAAAATGAAAAACAATGCCAAAATACAGTAATACTGCCAGACGTACTTAAACAGAAGTGGTATAACTGCATGATCTGAAGACAGCTGTGATCACTCATAAGGGCCTCTATTAAGCACCAAGAGCTTTGACATAGTTTTTTTTTTTTTTTTTTTTGTTGCTGAGTGCAATTTCTTTGCTACCGCTTGTGTTTGAATAATGACCAGATACTACTGTTAATTCTAGCAAGATAAGGTCGCTATCACTAATGTATTTTGCCACTAAGATACAAATGAACCTAAGGAAAACTGGGTGCAAAACGACTATTTCTAGCAAGTTCACTGTAGTCATTATCCATTTCTGTAGCCTATTTAGAACAGGATGCTTTGTTGGCAAAGGAGAATTGCGAGGGAAGTACTGTAACTGCACGCAAGATAAGAAGCAATGAGGGTAATAATGATTAGTCTGTTCATTCGAAATGGCGGTTACACGTTTTTAGTGCATTGTGAAAGCTTGAGCATGTTGCTGTGCATTTTACCAAGCAACACAAAAGGTCACAATCAAATATTCAACAAAGATATTTGGAATACGTTAAAACTGGTTGCTCTTTGATCTTTTAAAAGGCATAAACATCCCCTATTGCGTGCTATGACAGACACTTTATTTCATATCTGCATGAGCAATGTGTAGAGGAGAGTTATGCATTTACACTTGTGTGAAAAACACATTTTGTATTCCCCTGTGTTAATTTCAGTGCTCGGTATCACAAGGAATCCCATTTGCTCCTGAGACGACTTCAACGTCAAGGACAGAAAGTGACTGGGACAATGACAAATGAAGGACATCTGATTCAATATAAAACATAGGAGAGCCTTATGGGAAAAGAGCATTAAAAAGCAGCACATTTACAGGGCAAAGCATCCCCCATAGGCCCATCCCGTGTCGCTGCCGGGCAGCGGCTCCACCACCACCACCACACCTGTTTCTCCGCTAACAGAAAAAGGTAGCCTCCTAACCTTGCCCACACAGCCTTAATCTTCCAAATGCTGCTTGAGCATTTGAATTTCTGCACATCAATCTCAGGCCCCCGTCCTGCCTTGATTAATGGTCCCCATCTATCATGGCACCATGTGGCGCGCAGGCCTTGCCCCGCCAGACAGCTTTGCTTTAGAATAATGGGCGCACTCCATCCCGGCCCCTACCATGCAATGATTGTGCATCTTTGTGATCTATCTGTCAAGACCCCCGTCTGTCAAAAAGGACAACAGTGGGGGGGGGGGACAGTTCAGGTGGAGGCAATTGGGACGAGGGAGGCATTGCTGCACGTCAATTACGTACAGTATGTAACAGAATGCCTCTTATTGTGGCTAGCTGTGCTGACTGATAAACATGGGATATTTTCTCACAGACAACAGAGTCTCTCTCATTCTGTCACACATGGGGGCATGAAGCCTTGGAGATATTCTGTCTGCCATCAATAACGTTGGCAGGGGAAAGCAAAGCCACTAATGGCGACTCCAGGTTCTATTCATGTGTGGTCGTGGTTTTCATGCTTTGCTTGCCTCTCTCATATTCCAAACAAAATTATAAAAATGCACGTGCTCCATTGTACGCCCCAAACTCACTGTCTCATGAACACAAAGGGTGGCTGAATAGCTGCTCTCCAACCGGCTTGAAACATAACCGCAATGACACCCTCACAGTGGTTTAAAGGTAGCTTCCCTCTGTTCAGGAAACACTTGTTTTCATCAATACTCTGAAAATAATTAGCTGCAATTATGTCTGTCTCTCACCAAAGCAATTACATGCCACATGATCAAGGCCCTTATATGGGCACGCCAGTATTCTGTGGAGTCAAGAGCTATTCATGCTTTTAAACAAGCCATTCATCACTGTCATACGAGCATTCTTCACTCTTGATGGCGCTTTTGTGTGTCTTATTACAGGCGGACAGGAGAACAAAAACTCTTAGTCCCTATGCAAAACACACACAAACCAGGCAGAAATGTGTCTTTCTTTAATTGAGAACTTGCTCATAACAGCAATAATTAAAGTGCCATCATATTGCAGCATTTTGCATGGCAAAAGGAAACAAGTGTGACCGCGGTTAGACGTCAGATCTAACCAGTGCATCTTGGTTGCTCGATATTCTCGGGTATTGTTTTTTAAATGTCGCAGCCCTATTACATTGCCCACTGGGATCAGCGCCGGTATGCGGAGGTATTGTGTTGCTGCCTGTTGCTGACATTTCGGCCGGCTGGATATTGCTGCTGCATTCCCCAAACATCACCCACTGGTCCACTGCTCATGTCAGTCTCTTCCAGGCGTGAAAATGGTTCCCCCACCCACCTCACTCCTCACAGAATATCACAGGACAATGGGAAGGAATAGAAATAGAAGGAAGTTAAATGTCCCTTAAAGACTTAATACTTTACAGCAGGGATTTCTTGATACATAACATGTAAATATTTAAAAAGTATTTGGGAAATCTTACAAAAAGGTAACGTTTAGAGCTGTCAAAGTTAACGCAATAATAAGAAGTTAACGCAAATGTGTATTAAGGAATAACTGTCATTTAAAAAGATGTCCTTTGACCTCTGATCTCAAGACCAAATGGATTCTATGGGTACCCACGGGTCTCCCCTTTACAGACATGCCCACTTTATGATAATCACATGCAGTTCGGAGCAAGTCAAAGTCAAGTCAGCACGCTGACACACTGACAGCTGTTGTTGCCTGTTCAGCTTGAGTTTGCCATGTTATGATTTGAGCATATTGTCTATGCTAAATGCAGTACCTGTGAGGGTTTAAGAGTATTAAATACATGACAAATCTCCCTTTAAGGGTACATTTTGAACGGATAAAAAATGTGCAATTAATTTGCAATTAATTGGCAATTAATCGCGATTTACTATGGACAATCATGCGATTAATTGTGATTAAATATTTTAATCAATTGACAATATTTAAAAAGTATTTTGGAAACCTTACAAAATGTAGCATTACAAATCTGTTAATACACATTGGGTTTTATGGTCAGATGGTAAAGAGTACCTACCCACTGACTTAAATTGCTATTTTAGCCTGAGGCATATAATTAAAACACATAACATACATAAAAGCAGAACAAGCATTGCACGTATAAAATGGGGGCTGTGTTATTCTGGATGTAGGTTCGGCTCTGACAGCTGGAGTGGGGGAAAAAAAGGCCAAAACATGCAGGCATTCACAGCTGACCTTGTCTAAGCTGGTGTGCATTGGATAGCACATACATCACAAATCCTGCATCGCTTTGGCAAATGGAAAGTCGCTGAAATACTTTATGTGCGTGGGTTAAGAAAAACCACCGCTGCATATCTGGAAAGCGAATTTCACAGCCACGCCTTATGTCTCTCCTGTATGAAACTGGGGCCACGAGAGTCAAGACAGAATATGGTGACCCATATACAGGTAGCTCTGGGCTCACTTATACAGCCCTATTCCTTTCTTAGCATTAAAAACAACTGTTTCAAAGAGAGGACATAGAAACAATCTCATTATCCATTACAAATCTCTTTTTTTTTCCTTTAATGAGATGAAAGCAGAGGGAGAGTTGTTATTGAAATGTTCAGCTGAGTTTGTTTTGTTACAATTAGTTAAAATAAATTGATAATTGCATGCAAATATGAATGCAATTTGGAGGACACGGCCAAACTCTCTGCATACCTCTGTAATGTTCTATATAAGCCTGGTTTTCCTTTAAAACACTTTTTTTGGAAAAGTGACAGCTCTAATGAGCACGGACTTTAAGCTCCGTTTTGTTTTCATTCAAAATTCAGTAGGTTCGGAGCAATGCGCGTGCTTTATATGACCTTGACAATGGACAATATTTAACGGTGAATTCCATACCACATAAGCCATGTACAAAATAATGAGCAGGGCAGATAGCTAGCATAGACTGAGTGAGCGAGGAAAAACACGGAGGACTCTGCTCAGCTCAGTGAGGTTTTAGAGAAGAGGCAAGTGACTGACGCTGGCTTAGTGTCATCAAAACATATTGCCATGGGGACAGAGGATATCCATGAGAGAGTCAGTAGATCAGTGAAAGAAAAAAAAAAGAACCAGAGACCATTTTGCGGTGGGATCACATCAGCCGTAATGCTAAATCGGGGCCAAGGGTGTAAAGTGGAGGAACCAATGGCCCCTTCTCCACTTCCAACACCCCATACTTCAAGCGTCCTTCCTCGGACCACACCCATCTTCAAACTTAGCCTTCATTTTGATCTCAACTACACATCTGATCCATGTGGTGCTTTGTTACTGAAAAGTGTGGTTTTTGATTACTACACCTCGCCTCAATAAAGAGCTTTACACACAATTTGTATGTAAGAAATTATAAAGCACTACGAGTGAACTGCATACAATACTTTCTGAAGATTCAAATTTAAAACTGTTTGACATCCACATTTTGTTTTTTTTTAAAATATGTTTCATTAACCACTGCACAGTCCTTGACTGATGCTTCTGTTGGAAATATCTACTGAAGTCTTGCTCCGCACTTGTGAGAATGTATACCCCCTTACACAAAATGTATTGTTGGTCTTTGTCAACACGCATTCCTCTGTGACCATATTTCTTTATTCATGCTAACTATGAATAGTAAATAAGGCCAGTAAACATGTGCACTTGGCAGATAACGAGTGCTGTGTGTTTGTTAATAAAAGTTACGGATTGTAACCCTGGTTCTGGGAGGCTTTCCAAATACGCCCGCACATTGACATTTACACCAGTACTGCTTCAGCCAATCAGGACGGACCCATCAACTCCTATCAATAAGGGCTGTACAAATAGTTGTACACTAAACTAACATCTGTACAGCTACAGCTGCAGCAGGTCATAGAGATATGGTTAAAGTATGTACCCATTATTATAATTTCTAAAGGCTTTTCCTTCTAACAGGCTCTACAAGTTTAAGGGGGCAAAGCAAAATGGCTGCATTCACCGTAATGACTCTAACACAATACACGGCTGTACCATAAAACAATTAAACAATTAGGGTCACCCTACAGAACATATCCACACTAGTTGTAGGAGGGCCCAAAGCAATACTATACCTCTATATATGAACTTACTGATTCCTACTAGATATACTGTCCACTGTTAGACTACATCTTTCTTCACCAAATTAGAAAACCAGACTTATACTAAGTTACCATAGCAACGTGTAACAAAAGTAAGAAGAAAAAGGCTTCTACACAAACACACTAATATTATACGGTGTCTGTTTTTGTGTTGAACAATCTTTGAAGCTGAAACAAGTGATAAACTATTGTGATAAATTCTGTTCACACATAATTGTGCAAAACTAGTGGGAGAGAAAAGGAGGCATTAAGCAAGCAGTGACCTTTACTGTCTCAGTACCTTAATGATACATATGCATTTACAAAGGTGGCTATTGTGCAAAACAAAAGAAGGCAATAAATTGAATAATCATAATCTAATTCAATGGTTTAATTTCATCCTTGATAACACATGGAATTTAAAGGTTTTAAAAGTTCAGCTGTGCAGACACAGCTTCTGCACGATTTTAGCCCCAAATTGGTCGCCCTGACTAATTTTAAAATTGGGCGTAATTTCTGCCAGATAGGTTGACATTTGGCGTGCAGTTTGAGGGGGGTCATGATGACTGATTAATCACCTGAACGGTCAACAATCTGGCTCTCAAACAATTGGTTGGAGTTCTGGCATGTCAAAAATGTTGGTTCACTGTTTTGCAGTTTAAGCAGTTCCAGGGTGAGATTTCCCACAAGGCTTCTATCAAAACATCCGTTATACACTGTTGTTAACATTATTGCAGCAGTATTTTACATGTTGTGGCTAAAACCGTTGACAGAGACTGCTGTGATATAAAACAGCACTTCGTTACAGAACAGACGGACCATATTGTCTGCATCTTCCAGACATCTGTGGCTCCATTTTTGTCAATATATTTTTCATCTTACTCTCTGTTCATTGTAGAATTGCACAAAGTAATGCTGCTTTGTCAACATTGAGGACACTGTAATTGTGTTTGAATTACCTTTATTGGAATTTGCCAGTGGACAAAACTGACCACGTTGTAGCCGGTTAATTGATTGCGTAGTGTGAGTTAACACAATGTTAAAGATTAATACAAAATGAACAATGTTTGCCGAAGTTTAGAAGATAACTCTGTCTCAAGCATGAGTTGTGGAGCTCTCCAAGGTTTTCGATGGGGCTGTCAGCAGTGAGTGAACTGTCCACGGTGCTCGCCACAGTTCCATCAGACAGTGCAGAGCTGGGCCTGCGCTTCTGTGATGGTTGGAGCGATGTTTGGCCCTGTTTCCTGTTAGTAGAAAACTGTGTGCTCTTTGGGTCCTGTTGCGGAGTCGTGGAACCGTTTCCCCCGAATAGTAAGCTTGGGCTCTCCAAATTATTTTTGCAACAGCTTAGTTGAAGGGTAAACCAGGTTTTAGCCTTGCTTTTTTCACCTTAATCGTCAGATGGTTTATTCATGAGGCCTCAACGAACCTCTGTACCTGGGTCAGTATCACAGCACCTGCTGTCAGCCTTAGTTTTCTGCACTGACGTGGCTGCTGCCGTATTCACAGGGAGGGGACGGAGACCAGGAGGCAGAATCGGACGACAGAGTGTTTCATCCTCACATTACTCTATTTGGGATGTCAGAGGATGAGGTGAAAAATAGGTACAGGTCACAAAGTCATACAGTTCTATCTCAACTGGAAAAAAATAGGCTCGGTATCTCGGACGGAGAGAAAGCTTGCCAGCCAAACTTTAAGCAACCGTTCATCACTTGGCCTTGAGGTCTTTCCTGCAGACAGCAGCGATGTCACAATCACTCTTGCTCTGTCTGGAGTACTAAAGACAACTGCACAGGTACAGGGACAACAAGCAGTGGGTGATCTCAACAACACCTACAGAAAGTTGATTTACTCTCCGTGGCAGGATTCCCAAATGCCAGCTCATTCATAACTGACAGAAAGGATGGAGGAGGAGGACGAGGAGGAGGAAGGACGTGGGTGATCGTTAAGTGTAAATAAACTCTGCATTATTCCACTCTTATACATGGAGCAGATCCTTGCAACCTTTTCAAGTCAATAGAGATGCTGTCAGTTCAGCACTCCAACAACCTTTAGCTACTTTAATTAATGGCTTGAATGAAACAAACATAGTTAATTAATTCAGCGGAGCACTTCATGATTTTCCCACTGTAGGTTTATTTAGGTGTTTGCAACGCTATAGGATGGGCAGAAAACACTTTCAGATTTGTCTCATTGAATCATGATTTCCATGACACTCTTAATGAACTGATTTTGCCAAAACTACGGATAACGTTGGTAGAAATATGATTTTGATGGGCTAAAAATATCAACCAATAGATATTTTTCACATCTCTACAATTGGTATCCCGACAACTCAATGAAATATTCACACCAAATTAATTGGATGCTCTTAAGGTGATGATACAAGGTGATGCAGTCACTGTATTCCGTGTTTTTGTTATATGTTGTCTGAAAATGACATCTAGTAAAATGTGTCTACGAGGCCAGTATTTGCAGTTGATGCCAATACATCTAATGACTCAGTATTTGCAATTAGTAACAAATTAGAAACCAAAGAGCTCGCTAAAACAAACTAAAAAACTATTAAAAACAAATTAGGTGTTTCTATTTTTACATTGTGTGTTTGTGATGATGCACGGAGGCCGTCTTTGGCTGAGTAGTGAAACCCCTCGGAGTCCCTGGAGTGGGCCTGGCTGTAAATTCAGTGTGGAAATGGGTGCAGATTAAAGCTTCATTAGTCAAGGCTTTAGCAGCTATGTGCTGCTCTTCCCCCCCCCCCACCACCCCTCTGCATCCTTGTTTCTCTCCCTCAACACATGCATTCAGACAGAATAACACATACACAGAAGAGAAATGAAATAACTCAGAAGGTATAATGCACACACAGCAGAGAAATGTGCATACTGTACCACACTGTTCTGTTTATTTAAGAGACATCTCTGAGGATGCTATAGCACCTTGTTTCTTTTATATCGCCATCTGTAATCCAAAGCTGTTGCCTCATCCTGCTGTACTGTACATATTTGACATAAATATCACATGCTATCTCTACTGCATCACACATAGTAGGCTACCTTGTTTTTTTATGTCTTACTGTACATCTTTGTGCCTTCTTTTTTTCTTTCATTTGTCCATTTAAGTGCACACTTATTCTATCCTGTATCTATATGTGGAAGTTAAAAACCCTATGTATGATTTATTTCATGATATGTCACCTTGTCATATTTTTTTTTTATGACTGGGCTCTTTTTTAAGTTTAGAATTTTCAAAATGATCATTTCCAAATTTTTAAATTCTCCATGCCTCCAAATGTTAATGTAAACACTGAAAAATGAAGTATTTTAATCGCCTGAAAATTGAATTCAGTTTTGCCACTTGTATCAAATATAAGAAAGAAAACATTAACTGCTGTGTAGAGTGAAGGAAACAACAGGAACTGCTCAATTATTTTCATAATAATTAAAAAATGCAACAAATGGAAGTCATAGGAATTATAAGTCAAGATCAATGTTGCAAAAAGCAACATTTTCTGTTGGGCCTAAAAATATAATGGCATCCACACCTAAAAAAAGTGTTTCTAAAGTAATATTTGAAACACAAAATAATAATTAAAATCTAATTACTGCATCGGAATTAGCAGACGCCTGTGGTGGTAGAAATCGTGAGTCCTCTGGACCCTTATGTTTGGAGTTTGGTGTTTTGAGTTTCCCGAGGCATTTTGCTTAACATCACATACTCCTCCACGGGTGACAGAACATACCCTGTGGCACACTTTGCAATTTTCCATGTATTTATTCTCTCCCACACAGAAGCCAGAAATATTTAGCTTCCCTATTCTTCTTGTTACTTTTGAAACTCTTGCGTTTGACAGGGGGGCTTGAAGAAGAGGCAGAGGCCATTTTTAAATCTGAGTCCGACTCCCACTAGCATCTTTTTGACATGGTAACAGCCAACGCACACACACACACACACACACACACACACACACACACACACACACATTTGCGCTCTATTAGTCATATCTTCTAAATGAGCTGATTTCAGATTTTTTTTTTTTCTTATTTCTACACAGGGAAATACAGAACAATTGTTTTCGCTTGATTAAAGCTTCCTTAATTGTGAAAATGATCTCCCACAGGAGTTAGATACATGATCAGCATTGTCGTGTGTGTACAAAAAAAATTAATAATCAGTGCTTCAGAGCCTTTGAAAAAAAATATTAGATTTTGCAAAGAAGATTTCACAAAAGCATTAATCTTTTCAAAATACCACTGACTGAAATTAAGACTTTTTGTGTTTTTAATAATGTTCTAATGTAGCTGCTGTTAGTTCTCGCCAAAGATTGTACACATGACATATTTACACAGCTAAGTATGTTTAGGCTATGCCTCGTATCTGTACCTACAGGATAATAATACACTTGCACCGGGAGACAGGAAAAGAGAGTGGGAGATCAAAGGGAATGCAGACTGGCTTCACACAGCCCTGCATGTTTAAAATGCATGCATAATACAAAACCAAAAGCCCAAGAAGAAGATAGTAGGAGAACGTTCAGGGTCAGGTCCAACACAAAGCAGCATTAGAAGGCACAGCATCCTTTAGTCATGTTCTTCACTGTGTGTGTGTGCGTGTGTGTGTTTCATATTTTAGTAGATGTAATAGTGACAGGAGAAGAGTCTTTATTTCATTCTCATTCTATTCCTCCTTGGTTTTGTTTTAGTGCATAATACAGGAGTCGCTTTAATTCCCCAACTGTATCTTGAAAATATGTTCAAAGCATCAACAGTGACCTGAGGAGGAAGTGTGGGTATTATGGGGGTGCTATTAAGCTTTTTAATACCACCAATGGGCAAAGAAAAGAGAGAGTTGTAAAACGTTGGGATGCACTGATTCGTCTGTTGCAGTCCCGATAGCGATACCTGGGCTTTGGGTATCAGCCGATACCGAGTACTGATCTGATACCAGTGTTTAATTAATAAGCTGTATGCCTCACTGTGTGAAAGTGACTGGGATCATTCTTTTATGTATAAGGCAATATCAGGGTTGACTTAAATATTGCTTTATTAACAGTGTAAAACAGAATGTAACAAATACATATATACATTTGAATTGTTATTCATCATCAAAATATTAAATCGTACACCAGCAACTTGGTAAAAAAAATATTAGAATTAACAGGAATTACAATTCAAGTGTTAACTTTTTTTAATACAGCAACAAATTGGTCAAAACTTAAAGAGGGATTCAAATTCCACTATATAATGTGTGCCGTATAGTATATGACCATAGAATTGAATTGAATAGATCGGCCCTATTGTCACCGATACCTGATCCAGCTATTTCAGTCAGTATCGGCCCGATATCGGTGTCTGTATAGGTGCATCCCTAGTACAAGGTCTACTGAAAGTTGACAAACACCCATTGATGTGACTCACAGAAACCCTAAAGCACTATTTATATGACAATCAACAGTTGAGAGTGATAGGAAATTTGGAGGGAGAGATGAAGACAGTAAATAAAGGTCACCGGGAAGCTTGCAGTCACAGTAAATGGTAACACTAATCCACTTTTAAGGCAAAAATTTGAGTGGAATTTTAATACAACAGGCTATCAAACGTGAACTAAAACTGCAGGCATTAGAAACCCACAGTTGAACCAAGACGGTTATGCTTTAGGCCTGAGGAAGAAACATTTCTAGTCTACTAGTCTTTCCGTCTGATGTTGACACTGAGAATCCGTAATTTCAGTTAGCCTCCGATAACATATTCATATACAGTAGTCCACCTTAATTAATTAATCGTGGCATAATGCCACTTCCACCATAGAAACAGAGATTGTGAGGAGAAACTATGAAAAAAAAAAAAAAAAGAAATCCAACCAGGATTACGACATTGTTCACACAAATTCGCTCAGTCGCTTCAGGCAATTGATGAGACAGCCAGCTTGGCCTAAATAGGTATCCAGCAGAGAATTCACAATCTGCATTGTCTTCTTTAACAATCAATTTGGAATTGGTTCTTGCGGGCGAGTGTCATGGCTGAAGTCAGTAAATGTATGGAGCACGGTTCGCTCTATTCCTCTGTTGTTTAAGTTTGCCATACAATTTAATTTTGGAACCAAAAGTAGACCGAGATCAGCAGAGACTTCTATCGCACGGTCTTCATTCTCAACTGGTGTCACCTTTTCAGGAAGCCGTAAATAGATATCTAAAACGTAAAATGCACTAATAGTAGAGTGTAACCCCCTATATGACATTCTTTTAAGCTTTTGTAAATTAAAGCAGTTGGAAAAGTCACTGTAATTGTAGCAGTGGCTTAATTATCGCAGCAGATTATTTTGGAATCCCTGTAAACAAATTACCATGTAGACCTTATTGTCTCTACTTAATTAAATTCCCTACTTGATTGAAAAATGCTCAGTCAATGTCAGTTTTATTATTTGGTTGAATTGTTTCTCTTTGCCATTTGCTGGTCCCAATGTTGTCCTATATATAGTAAAGCTTCAGTAGGCGTAGAGGTCCCTTGACCTCTGACCTCAAGATATGTGAATGAAAATGGGTTCTCTGGGTACCCACGAGTCTCCCCTTTACAGACATGTCCACTTTATGATAATCACATGTAGTTTGGGGCAAGTCGTAGTCAAGTCAGCACACTGACACACTGACTGCTGTTGTTGCCTGTTGGGCTGCAGTTTACCATGTGTCATTGTTTTGTGTTGTTAATTGATTTCCAATAATAAATATATACATACATTTGCATAAAGTAAACATATTTGCCCACTCCCATGTTGATAAGAGTATTAAATACTTGACAAATCTACCTTTAAGGTACAATTTGAACAAATAACAAATGTGCAATTAATCAGGAATAATCATGAACAATCATGCGATTAATCATGAATAAACATTTTAAACGTTTGACAGCCCTACTATCTAATTTTTACAGCTAAATATTTCATTTAATACCGATTGGAAAAGTAAAAAAACAGGATGTGCTGAATGCAAACTTCATCAAGTAAAAGCTCTTCTGCTTCCCAGTAAATGAATGCAGAATCTGGGATCTGCAGACGATGACCATGATTAGTAAAGTGGTCGCGTATTCCTCTGTGGTGCAGTAATGTGTGACACCGGTGGAGGTTCCTGGTGAATCAGTGGGCGATTGGCCCCAGTCCAAATGCAGACCCTGCATACAGTATATTATAATAATGGTGCTTGCTCCTGATACTGTGAGCCATGCTGGATGCCTCACTTCTGAGCTCAAGCACAGGTAAGGTGACATTAGCGTGCTCTTGCTACTGAGGCCTTAATGGACTCTCGCAACACAATCCTTTTGTATTTTTTGCTTGAGTTGCAGTGAATCTGATCCATACTTTTTATCACCTGATATTTCAAACATTAGTGTTTAGTCTTTGTACTCTCTTGTATGTATGTAATACATTTTCAACAAAGGATGTACATTAAGGGATTCATAATGGGGATATCTATTTGTGCAAATATTTGATCTCAAAGGAAAACAGTCATTTTTGAAGTTATTTTGGTCGAGAAAAGGCATTTTTGATCTGAGAACATTTCAATTTTCAGAACTCAGCGCTACAAAACAGAAATTCATTAAACAAATGTTGGCTTTATTGTTCTCTGTTTGGTTCCTCAAAACAACATTTGAATGATGTCATTCTTTTCATGCTTGCTGTGAAACTTTAAGGCTTGTGAAAGTTATCAGCCCGCCTTCTCTCTCCAAAGGGTTGACCTGGAAAACACTGCCAGCCAAACTCATTTGAACAACATCAATGAAGGTGACCCCTGAACAGCAGGGCGCACGCTGCAGTGGCAATGCTTCAAACGCTGTTTAACTGGAAATCAGATGATCCCGCTTTATTCTCATTGAGTTCTTCTGTCAAATAGTCATTTTGGAGATAAAGTTGTGGGTAATGTTGCAATTACTGATGTGTTCTGCATTTGATTTTCCCTAAAATGAGGTTCTGTCAGAACATAAAGTCAATGTGAGGGCTGGTATAGGCCAACGCAAGAAGAAATCACTTAGCCCATGATTTGAATTGCTAATGAGAAAGACCTTTGTTGGACCTTCGCTGCAATCTAAAAGCTGCTGTTCATCTTTATAATCAAATGCAATTTCATCTGTTATAATAGCATTTTAATATACCTTACACCTAAGATGTTTATTGAACATCATTGGTCTCCCTCATACTTAAAAAGGCAACCCTCACTCTATGAATGTATCCTTTCACCAAAGTTTAATTTCACAGTTTACTGTTAATGACTCTTTTGTAATTGCTAATGTTGGCAATTACACAATCGCCTCCTCTGCCCTATTCACAACAACAATCCTTTAATAGCGCATTCACTGTATGTATGGCGAAAAAGAAAAAAAATGGATGAGAGTGGCGCCACACTCTATCCCTCTATCCGTCACTATTTATAGCCCAAACAATTAAGCTGAGAAGACCTTCATTAGCCTGCTGCTATTCAGCAGGACCCTGAGTCGCCTTGCCAGCCAGCCAAACAGGTGTTCCTTAATAATCACTGCTGAATTGCCAGCAACACTGGTTTGCGATTTTCCCTCCATATGTTTCAAGCTGTTAGCAGTCCTCTGCTGAGAAATGAATGACTTTCTGAGCCTCATTACAATATCTTACCGTACACAGGTGGCTGTTGGCTGGCAGTCTGACCCTCATATAAGACAAACTGGCAGTGCTTGTGACATTCAGCCGCTGTATCAATATAACACATATCACAGTATTTATTAACTTCAGAAGTTATTACTATGTCAACAGCATTAAAATATAAAGTTATTGCCTGTACGCCTACTGCAATGCTTATCTTTTTATTCTTAGAAAATTGCCTGTGTTTGCTTTCCTTCGGAGGATGAAAATACAGTATGTTTATGAGGCTGTGCTCATATGCTGTGGTAAGGGATACCTATTTTGCAATTTAAGGACAAATTCAAAATGAGGCACATTAATTACAACTAAACATATATGGCCATATTTAACATTGCAGATGAGAGAGCAGGCTGTAATTCCCCACTGTAGCTGTGCCAAAGCCAGGAGATGAGAGGCTGCCAGAGGTTTTGTAAATACCGCAGTGGCATGCCACCACTTGGTCCAATTAGGCTCCGGTTCATTTGTTATCTCACCAAGCAGTGATAAAATATAATCACTATGGGTTGTATATCGAGGGGTTGGTTTTGGTTTGATAATCTTCATTTTCTATTCAACCATAACGGCACATGCATGCACTGTGATAAATGTATGAAAGCATTAAAAAGCCAGATGTACAAATTAGAATAAAAAAATAGCTTGAATATTAAAAATTACTCAATGGATTCAAGCAATTACACACATGCTTGGTTAAAATCCAAAAAACTAAATTTGTGAATTATACTAAAAGAGATGTGTGAAAAAGTTATTTTATTTCTCAAAATCAACACATCTGGATTAGTTTAAAGGGGGATGGCTGAATTTTTAAAGCGTATTCTCATAATTGTGGCCATGTGGGTGATATTACTTTTGCACTTCATACATCCGTTGTAAAGATTCAGGAAAATTGAGCAAGCAGTTCAAACCGGTTTCAAAATTTGATTAAATTTTACAAACAAATTTTAAAATATCAGAATTTCCCTTTAAACCTGCAGTAGGCAGAAAATTTTTTGGCATCATTGGGCAAATTGCATAATAACCTTTCAGCATATTTTAATTCAAGTGTTGAGAAAGTTTGTTCCGGCTGGTGGGCGGTGCTTGGTATTTCCTCAACTGATTTCAACATGGCAGGCGGGTCACAAACTTTCACATTTTACAGCTAAACAGTACACTACAATATGTTTCTGAAAACATTTGAGGTGAGAAATAGACATTACAGTAACAGCATAATGATTCATATTTGATCAGCGCTGCCTAGTTTGACCGGAGTTTGCGAGTTTATTTTTTTCAAACTTTAACTTCATGTAGCAAACATTGCCACTTAACTTAAATCACCTTTGTTCCAGAAGCTCGTCTGGCCTCTGCTCCTTTCCCATTAGGAAACTGTCTGCTGCTCTTAAAGGGGATGAGAGGAGTTAATGTGATTGGACACTATGAAAGCCTGCCCCAACTTCATCTGCTGATAATATATTCCTCCCACTAACAATGTACTCATCCTGCTTCAGCCCCGTTTTCCAGATTGTGGCGCACTCTGCCAGGATTGTGCTCAACTCTGGTTACCAAAATTAGATCCACTTGTACTTTCTCTCTGAGTTTGAGCTCGCTTTTACCCTTGCCAACGGCCCATTGTGATAATAATTAACTAATTCATTGTCAAATATTTCATAAACAACAGCGCTCTGATGAAGGCTCTGTGCCGAAACGCCTAAGCATATCTCTATTGTGATGTGAGCCAAATAAACAAGTGAAATGTGAGTATTTTGCCCTCCTTCACTTGGAAATCTAGGATGTGCTACCTTTTAACTTTTTTTTTTTGGAATATACTCAACGGACATTCAGATTGTTGAAGTGAACCTGCTTTTCCAATACAATTTCATGAACAGTCTTTATACAATTGTCTATCTTGGCACTGCTTGGCATATTTTTTAAAATACAGAGGAATATTCGGTATGCTTGTGGATAAGCCACTTGTGTAAGTTTATATGCAAATCAATAGACTTTACTCAAAAATAATACAATTCCCATATACAAGCCCCATTAGATGTGTTTTTCTGCTAAATCAACAGGAGAATTGATGCAATAGGGAATTATGATGGCCTAGCTACACCTTTTTCTTATTCTGGCTGTCTTAACACACTTGTCAAGTAAGCTTGTATTGTATTGCCATCGTAAGCAACATTTCTATGTTTCTCTGCACTTTTTTTTATTTTTCAAGGCGTTCATCATCCCCAGAGCTTCTACTCTACTGTCAAAAGGTAAACAAAAATTGTAGGTTTGAGTATCTGATGACACAGTTTCTTATAATATATTCATTTTTCACATTATGTTTCATTTGCACCACCCACACTGCATTTCTTTCTGTCTTTTAAAAAAATGTCTTTAACATCAGAGAGTGAGCCGTTACCAGCATTAAGTGATATCTCCCACTGTGATATTTCCATTGATTCAGTTCACTATCTACCTGCACCATTACACCATTTTAAATAGAGTTGTCAGTCCGCGGTCTCTGTGTAATTATGATGAAATACTAATTAGGGAAGACCTGACCTGTGCTGACATGCCCACACACTCAAATGTCTACTCCAGATGGCAGCAGGTACAAAGGATGCCTGGGGAAGAGACCTTTTTCAGGCTTGTCTGCATTAGCATAGGGAGGACCTGTCCTATTAGGTTAATATTCTAAACATGTCTCATTTGGTTTAGATTTCAAATTAGCAATCTGGCCAATATGTGAAAAGATTATTTCTGTCGAAGAGAACTGAGTTAAAGGGTTGCAACAGGGGACAGTTGCTTAGGGGACGCAACAAAAATGCTCCTGGTACAATATACTTTTACCCCAGGAGTATGGCAACAGGTGATCAACATCATCATCATGGAATGGGATTTCAGAGGCTCTTATCACTGAGTTTAACCATGCTTGTAAATGCATAGCTGTCCGGTAAACTGTATTTCCCCAAATAAAGTTTCCATTGAGTTTTAGTTAGATTAAAAAAAACACACATTACCTTCAATTACAAAGTTTAACGTCCAATGCCAACCTTTTTTTTTAATTCTCACTTTCTACAATATCTACACATATCCACTACAATATGGTTAAGAATAAGGAATGGTCTTGGCTACGACAAACATAGGGTATGTTTAGGATTAGGAAACTAACACATTTAACATAGGGTTATGGGGAAACTGAGGTTTGTGACCGCTGAATGATGATTTACTGCATGAAATTTGGATGTGCTACATATTCCACCACTCTGACCTCCAGGTCCTTACAATCTTCTTCGCTACAGTATATGGGCCCACTACTTCCTGTATTGTCTCTGAAGGATAGCACTGAATGTGAATCACGAGGTGCTGAATTGTGGAAGGAATTTGACAAAAGTTTACTAACATTTATGTGTCATCTGGTAAAATGAATTATCTACTGCTAACAAATCCTCTGAAGTAGACAACAAAATATATTGTCTGTTATTCCCTTCACAAACTTCTACTGTTCAGTACTTCAGATCTGCCCTCACTATGGTTAAGTTTGGGTTAGGTTTAAGTGCAAAACAACTTTGTTAAGGTTAAAGATCATGGTCATGCTTTTAAGAAACCAATGCTGACTCTTGGTAGGAACGGGAAGGGTGTGAACAAAATGATCCAGTGTCAAAGTCTCATGGCGTGTCCACACCGCCCACATGATCAGCGCTTAACGGCTGCCTCGCTGAACGGCTGCCTCGCTGAATGGCTGCCTCGCTGAACTGCTGCGTGATTCACACCAGCTGCGTTTCTGCTGCTGCTGCCAGCCCTTTCTTTCTACATAGAGTTTTCCTTTCAAAGTGGCCATTTCATTTCATTATAAATGCCATTCATATTCATTTTAGACAGAAAAGGTTAAGAAACGTTTGGTAATTTGTAAATAATAGTAATAATCCACAATTCAAACCTCATACTACTGTATATTCATTCATGGAGCTCTGCAAGTCACTGCATGTTCTACAACACTGTCATGCAAATATTTCAGAAAAAAAGCCTTGTGTTAACAAATTAAGGAATTCTGTCCGAAGAAAAAAATGCTTGAGGGCTTTTATCTTAAAAAGAAAGCAGGAAGTGCTGATTTAAAAATAATTTTTTACTTTTTTTCCATGTATGTGACATATTCTAAGGATACAGTAGTGAAACTGTAGTAATGTTGCTGGTATGATGACTATATTATCAAATTATCACTTTCACTGCCTGCTGTTGTTGTGAACAGCTCGTTAAAAATAGGCGAGACCTCGGATCTCTAGAAGAGACGCAGATGACACGCAGACGTGCTGTGTGGTGGCTCTAACCTACGCCAAAATAAAAAAACAACAGGTTCCGCAGCCGCCACGCGCTCCTGACTTTCCTAGCGTGTACACGCCATCAGGAGTCAAACAACATAACGCTACTTCCAATTTTGCTCCTGACAGAAAAAAGTCATAATTCACTGGCTACCTGTGGTCTTTGTCAGGTAAACATAAGCACACAGGAGGTCATTTTACGCATTTGAACAAACAACTAATGCTGTAATTTGTCTTGTCAAAACAATTCACTCACGCACCCCATGGTAGTACTAGAGGAAAAGTCAGTTGGTAACCAAAAGGCATACAGATTTGTCCTCTGAGGACCATGGATGTCTGTGCAAAATGTCAAGGCGATGTTTCAGTTTACATCAAAGAGGTGGACCAATTGACCGACTGACACACCGACATTGCCATCCCTAGAGCCATACCACTAGCAAGGCTAAAAAGGCATTTATAACCTTTACTCCTCCCAAGCAGGACTCCGTCAGTAAGTGTTGTGGGAAGTAACCAGTTTTGGGGTTGTGCCCTCGTGTCACTGTTGTTGACAGATGCAGAAATTTAAACTTATTTGAATTTATTGAAGGAAGTGCAGAGTTTGCCTGGATAATGGAAATGCATACAGTAAATGTGATGAGTGTAAAGTAATTATACACACTTACATACTATTTAGTATGCCGGAAAAAGATTTAGTATGTCCCAATACACAGTATGTCAAATGCAGTATGCCAAAAATACCCGGATGTTATACTGCATCCGGTCGCATTTTGCAGTATGCAAGCCATTTCTGGCTATTCTGACCCACAATCCTCTGCGTGGTGGATATATGAGCAGGGGGGTCAAAGTTCAAGTTTTGACAGAGTAGTATGTCCCAATTGTATGCATACTGTATGCAACAGTACATACTTTGTACGGGCAGCGGCAGTATGCACTAAAAGTAAAACTAAACTATGCAATTTGTAACAGCCTGTGAGTGATATTCAGCCTGTCCAAAGGTCCCTCCCTTGAAAATGTACACTGCTAACCTTGATCATTGACATATAATAGACACACATACAGCAGGTGCGAGTATGCCGAACCTCAAACAGGCTGTTTGACTTTGTGCAGCTACATACTGAACTTGATGAATTACAATGTGACATTACATGAGTTGTCACTGTCAGTGTGTTTGCGATGAGCCTTTTATCTCAGGGTCCACAACTCTCAGAAAGACATATCAGTGCATAAAAGGTCACATTTTCTCCAGCTTTTGCAGTGACAGAGGCATTCAAAGCTTCCGACGTAAACTACTCAAACTTCTCTGCACCTGTTCCACACTACAACTGCCAAGCTGGCGAGGGCAACATCATCAGCAAGGCATGGAAAAGAGGAGTGAGGAGGTCAGTTCTCTATTCCGCGCTGTCTGTCTCCAGCTCCCTGACAGCCTGCGATACCTGCCATTTTACTGTTCACCAGGGAGGGTGCAGTGCATAGATAAGCACTGAGATGTACACACAATCATCGACTAGTCTAGGTCTGAGGAGACACTTACTAAGTGGTTTGCACATCATGAAACTCTTGTAGGTTCAGGTCAAAAGTCTGCTGGGCGATTTTATTACATATCCTCACCACAGATACACAATTCACCTTATTATCAATTTCATACTTGAGCATAAATATATCACTGGAAGCAAAGAGGGAGTGAAAAGTTCCACTGTAGGACATACATGATCCACATATACATTTAAACACACATCTTGTGTTTGTAACGATTAAGTTTTAGTAGAACTCTTGTCATATTTTCGGAATAGCCATAGAGTGCTACAAGAATGAGTCCTAAAATCCGGAAACTAATTAGCATTTTAGCACGTCCGGTTGCCACGTATAGCCAAACGTTAGCTTTTTACTTCTGCCGATTGCATTTAGGCTACAAAAATCCTAAAAGTGTTATTCATTTGTGGAGATTATTTTATGGAACATACTGTAATGTGTAAGTATCATAAATGTTAGATCTTATTTTCTGCAATAATCCAAAACCCAATGGAAAAATCCCATTGGCTTTTTGTCGAGGGAACCCAGGGTGATGCTAACTTCTGGGTTGGCCTACAAAAATACATCATCCCTGTAGCACTCTATTGTATTAATAGTTGTCATCATTCCTAGGAGCGTGGAGACATTGCTTCAAGGTAGACAGATGAGGCAAAAAACATCTGCAGTCAGATGATGATACATGTCTCCAACTGGGGCTGTAACTAATGATTATTTTCATTATTGATTCATCTGACAATTATTTTCTTGATTAATTGTTTGGTTTATAAAATGTTAGAAAATAGTGAAGAATGCTCATCACGATTTTGCCCAAGGTGGTGACATCATTAAATTGCTTGTTTTGTCCAACAAACAGAAACCCAAAGAAATAAAACAAAGAAACACAGCAAATCATCACAGTGGAGAAGCTATTGCAATTGTTGTTTTCTTAAAAAAATAAAAAAATCTTAACCACAAGCCACTACTGCAGTACTAAATATTACTACTAAAAAAACAGTTATCAAAATAGTTGCTGATTTTTTGTTGTTTCAATCAGTTGACTGCTTGACCGATTTTTTGACTCATATTTTAGAAGCTCTGTTTTAAACAAACCCCAGCTTATGCAAACTTATGTGGAAGAGAAAATAAAATTGCAAACAATAAAGTTACTATTCAAACTTTAATATCTACAGACGTACATCCTGTTCAACTCTGACCTATTGAACTCGGCATAGTTGTGCGCCCAGTATTTTTTTTTTCTCTAACTTTGAACTTCCAGTTTTATCTCCAAATAAAAAGTTTTAGATAATCCTGCTAAACTGTTGACTTATTTACAACATGTTTGACCAATCGTGATTCTTGCCGCTTTGGATTTAATTGTAGCATGTTCCCAGTACTGAGCAATTGCATTGATTTTATAACCAAAACAAATGATGGAAAATAAGGTTCAAGTTGTAATTAATTGGTATGATTCTCTAAATTAGAGATGTCCTTGTCTTATTTTGTTTTCATCTGTTTTCAAATACTTATGTCATTGGATTTGTTCTTTGAAAAAAGCTTTTGTAAAACCATTCCAATGATGGTTGATTCATTCATTTTACTTGATTAAAAAAAAAGAGAATAAATTACTCACGGTAGGTCTGTATAAAAGAGTTAAAGCAAAACACAGCATTTGATCTGCTACTGCAGCAAATGTACTTGAAGTACTTGGTTTGTAGTTTCCAATGTTATAACATGATCGCACATCAGTAGATATAGGTAAAAGCCAGCTGCGGCTCACTCTAGAGGTCCACCGGTGTGCTCCTGTTTCCCACTTGTTTTTCATGCTGTTCCTATTGTTTTCCTTGTTCAATATTATATGGCACATATGCTTGCTACTGAGACTAATGTTTTTGGTGTGGGATTTGTGCTGGATTAAGCTTCAAAAGAATGGCTGACAGTCTATTGTTCACTGCTGGCATGCTCAGCTCCCCATAGGGCTGCCGGTTTAGTGCAGTTTGGGTTTCGTAAGAAGAAAATAGAACCAATATTATGCAATCCTATATTATTTTTGACATAGTGTGTAGAGTATGCAGTTGGAGACAGACTGGCTGATGTGCAAAACTGAGAATAACAACCCGTGTGACGATTAAAACATTGTGCTGCGCTGCCACAATCATTCCGGTATTCAGTTCAGGCAGACATAGCGTTGTTTACCACAATGCGACACACATCCTTTCGTAATGAACGGCGAGTGAATGCATCCAATTCGGCTCACTTCTTTCAAGTGATCCCGTCTAGATGGAAGGACTTTATCAATTGGACTAATTGAAGTATGTTTGCTCTGATTTTGATGACGCATATAATTTCATTATGCATGGGTGAATGCTTTTTCTAATATCTTAATCAGCGGCAATTACCAGCCTTTCATCATCACCTCGCTGCTTCAAGAATCACAAGTGGCATCAAGGGTTGTGCACACATGGCTCATCACCACATGCTCTCTCAGGGGTACAGCACTTGTCCAGCATCTCAGAGGCCTTGATTGCATACAAACAGATGATGGTGTAATCTAAATGCGTGTGCCATGCTCCCTCTTATCTCAACAGGCTTGTGGGTGACAGAGGAGTGTGATTGCGGTAAATAGAAACCGCCCACCACCAGTACTCCAGTCCTCTAGGACAACAGGCCACCAGTGTATGGTGTACTTGATTCTCAGCATAGTGCTTCACAATTTTGGTAATGTGTAATTACAGTGAGGATTGATTGATACAGTTAGGTTAGGTTAGACAAGACCGAGCAGCAACCTGTGATTGACATTGAGTAGCCTGGATATGGATCACATGGGGTTTTCATGAAACCAATAACACGGAAAAAAAGGCTGTGTTTCCAGCTGAGACAATGTTCATCTCTCTAAAAAGGGACAAGCAGTAATGTATTTTGTAACCTGAGCAGTTAATCTCGCACACAGAGGTCCAGGCATTCACACAGCAAGTGTTCAAACAATTTGCCTTTCACGACCAACATCAATACATAACTCATGCCTAGTGTTGCATTTAGCGAAAAACCTGAGATACTCAGATACACTTTGATCTGTTCTATATTGAACTGTTGCGTGTGCATCACCATGCATGGCTCTGACAGCGTAGGAATACATTTATGTGCTCAGGCACACAAACATCAGAGAACTCTGAAGGACAAGCTAAATGTACGTTTCCTCCACGTATCTGGACATAACTGATCAACATAAGCTCTCAGACCCGGAGTAATGAACTATGCTGATGCCCACTCATGGTAAATCATGTCATTCCTGACAGGTAGCATGATTACTGTCGCAGATGGGAACTGTAGTTTAGCAACGAGATTACAACAGGTTGATTTTGTTGGAGAAGCCTTGCCATGCATCGGTTAGCCTGTCAATATCATGTTAGTGCATCAATCCCTGCAGCCTAAGCTGCAAGGAGGACAGAAAAACTAGCATTTGTTTAAATAAAATAGAATGAAAATAATGTAGTCCAGTGACAGTGGGTAATAAATGCCTGACTTTGAATAGATAACAACACTCTACAAATTGTTTTACATTGATATCTGAGGTGCTAATGCAAGAAACAGGTCGGGAAGTGTTTGTATGAAAGTTTGAAACTTCCATTACTCACCAATGTGTTTCACATCTTAGTCCTGGGCGTCCCTCTGGAAAGAATGCACAAGATTCACCAACAGTGGACCTGAAGCAAAAGATAATTTTGTTGCCGTTTTCTTCCTCTTACAAAGCAAATTTACTTTTGCTCTTCTGCTTTTCTTGTCTTTGATTCCGCCGCACATTGACCAAAAAACTTAATAGCCATACAGGAAAAGAAAAGGAAAAAAAAAACAGAAAAGCTGAGGCCTATTTGGAGCACAACTTCTCATATGTATTTCTCAAAGCCAAAAACTCTGACTTCTTTCCAGTGGATGAACCAGAGAGCTGTGATGAAACCCCTGGAGATCGCTCAGGAGATTTGCATAATGTGCAGAACGCCTCTTGAGTCTTCTGCTGGTACCAAACGTCTGACCTGTAGAGAGACTGGCGCTGATTCTCAATCAAGCCACGCTTCCCCTTGGCATGAATACCCCTTCAAATCAAGACAGAGGAGAGGGAAATAGATGGACTGAAGGGCATCAGGAGGAAAAGGAAACTGATGTGCTGCAAGGCAAAGCTGGAAAAGCCAACATAGTATTCCAGGAATCGTATTGCCGGTGGCATTGGAGAGCTGCTGTGCTCCTGGTGTGTATTCCCTGTGCCTCCGCCTCTTCGTGTCCACCTTGTCTCCAGCTGTGGTGGAGGCACTGAGTGATAGAGCTGTGCTGCTGCTGCTGCTGCTGCTGCTGCTGCCGCCGCCGCTGTTGCTGCTGCGTCCTTCCTGCTACAGCAGCAGTCTCTGCTCAAATAAATGCCTGGTCTGTCACAGTTCTCTGCTGCAACGCATTAGATTCATCCTTCCTCTCTCTCACACACTCCCTCCCTCTTTCTGCCCTCCTCCCTCCTTGCTCACTCTTCTTCTTCGCTCACTTGCACTCAGTCACACGTGAGGAGACAGAGCGGGAGCCTAGAATACAAATAGGCTGTCTTCCTTAAAGACGTGATTGTGCTCCTTGAATTTGATGATTTTTTTTTTTTTTTTTTTTAAGCCAAAGTAAAAAAGGTGGATGGATGGATGGAGTAGATGTGATCTCTAGATCCCTGACTCGCTGATCTGCTTTACCTCCCGTTGACTGAGCTGTCTGTGAGTGTTTGCTGTGACTCTGGACTGCAGACTATTTCTATCAAGAAGAAACAGAGAAAGAGGAATTAACAAGAATTGTGTTTCTGTTGATTAATCCTGGTTTGATTCTGGGTCTGTGCATAGTGCTACTAGTTTTTGGAATAGTGGCTTCTATGTCCCTGCTGGAAAAAAAAAAAAAAATCAACACAGCCCTGTTACAGAAAACACACTGAAAAGCCACATTCAATTAATATTTAATTTGGGAAATGGACTTGGAAACTATGGACAAAAGGAACCCATATTCTGTTTCCATAAAAGAAAATGTAGGAAAGGAAACATGTGGCAAACATCTTTGAAATTAAAAAAGCTTTTCAATTTAAATAATACAAGTTTTCATAGATGGTAAGGAAGTGTCGATAAGTGAAAATGTCATCACGTTCAGTTACGGAGTACAGAGAGCAAAGGTGGTTGCATATCTTTTACAGTGTTCTGACAAAAGTAGGGAGCTCATGCCTCGTTCATGTCATGAAAGATGGATGATAATGGTGGGAAACGTAATCATGGTTGCGACACTCGTTCATGCAATAGCGTTGGTCAGGCTAACTAACAACAGCTGTAATTTATACACTGAATTCACAAAAAATGTATTGCGGCTGCTGATAGCCCAATAATTGCTTATCACTTGCAACCGCTGACTGCCCCATCTCAAGGTACGATTCACAAAAGATATCGTGCTAAGTTTTGCAGCTGAGTGCATATTACTCTTTCTTTGCGTCTGATTGCAATTACCCATGTGGCAAAGCAGGGTCTGAAATTAGCACCCGCCACCCGCCAAATGCGGGTATTGGGTAAATTCAGGCCATCTGCCACTTTGACGGAAAGGGAAAATGGTCTAGGGATGGGAATCGAGAATCGGTTCTTAGTTGTCGAATCGCATGCGTCTGTGACTATCAATCCCTCTTATCAATGCGTTCCAAAAGTTACGAATGCACATTGACGTAATGCCATACGCATGCTGTATCATGTTTCAGTTTGTTTACATTATGATGTAGCCAAGCTCTATTTAGTAAAAATTAATATTGGGTGAAGGTAAATTACAACGTTATCATTATGTTTTCTAATGTAATCTTGTGAAATGTAGTTTTTGGTGAGAAACTTGAATAAATAAAGTTGTTTCAAGGAGATGTTTTTCCAAATAAGATATTAGACAGGGAATCATGACCTGTTTAACTTCCTAACACTAGCTCTAAGCAGCTTATTATACATCACTAAAACTACGCATGCCAAGAATATTCTAATCAAAGCAAATATTTAAATAAAAATACAATCATTTATTGCCAAGTCATTTGAATTGTTTGTTTTTATTCAAATAACCACTGTAGATGACAATTGCAGAACAATTGTAGAGAGGAAAAGAAAAAAAATATATTTCAGACCGTGAGCTGCAGGTCCTGACCGACGTGGAGCAGAGAAATTCCTCAAAACTTGAAGCAAGGAATGTAAACCTGACGGAGAGACACCATATTTGGGATTAAATATCCCAGTCAGTGCTGCTGGTGTTTTCAAACGCACTCTCAGACGGTAAAAGAAGATGGCATGATTTGAAGCAGAGGACAAAAAAGTAGAAAATATAATTCAATGCTGCCATGCTCAATGGAAAATCTAAATGTGACACCACTAATAAATGTGCTTCAGTTACCACCAACTTTCTGAAGACGCTAATAATTTCATTGTAACAGTGTGTCGCTATTAGCGCTGATGGCTCCAAATTCATCACCAAGACCACTCAGAACTTCTGCCTCACCATCGACAATTCTTCTCTGTCTCCCTCGCCTCACTTCCGTAACCTTGGAGTCTTTTCCGACAGCCACCTCTCCTTCGAACACATAGCAATCATATCACCAAGACTGCCTTTTTCCACCTTAAAAACATTTGCCCCTGAATGCATAGTTATCTATCATTATATGATAGGCAATATAGTATAGGCAAAAATAGCATGTGTTTACACATTTAAGTTAGGGCAGTTACCTTGAATATCCAAGCTGACACTTTTGTATTAGTGCCAAATGAAATACATCAGGGCAAAATGCGAGATTCCAAGTCGTAATTTCCAATGTGGCATCACTGTCAATATTGGAACTAATTTGCCACAGGCATCTCTCTTGACTTGTCATAGCAGGGAAAGTACAGGCGTGACAAATAACATGAACGATGGATGTGTTGCATATTTACATTAGTAAAGTGTCAGTAAGTCATGCCAGTGAGCCAGCGTGTACAATACCCAGGCTGTTTATTGGCATATGTAAATTAAATGCCAGACATCATAAATGCCATTACACCTGTGCTTGACAACTGAACATGTCTGTCAGAAAGAAGAGAAAATAGCACACTCCTTGAGCAGTTCACTACCTCCAGCATTGGACTAAGCGCCGGTTTAATACACGCTCTTAGTATTTGATGATTGCTCTGCCTGCCAGCCGATTCTGCTGGGCTTTGTTTGCCTTATCCTGCCTACCCACTGCAGACTCCAAGCCTCACTGACTATCTAGTAAAGTGCCTGTTAACTTTACCTTGTCTGATGGATCTGCTCTCGGGCCTGAGTCCTGCCGTACTGTATCACAGACAGATGGATGCACTCGAAATGTTAAACAACCATTTGTGTAACAACTATCTGACTGGGTGTGTGCGCTAGGAAAGGTTGTGATTCAAGAATGCTCATGAGATCTAGTAGTATAAAAAAGTCCAGCATTAGATAGCTTTATCCATGCAGATACTGCGATAGTGCACAAAACACAGCATTCTGAAAATATTCGAAAAATGTACAATAATCTTGTGAGGGAGAATACTATATTCCAGGCTATAAGCTGCTGTTATCCAGCTGTCAAACCAATAAAATCCTGTACGGCAGTTTGTTTTTCATCCTGTACTTACTAAACTTCTATTCCCTACCTACTTTGCATTCCCTACTTTTATCAAAGTAATACAGAATAAGCACAGAATATAAATAAGAAATAGCCATTTGCTGTTGTCTCATTTATTTTCTATATGAATAATGTGTAAGAAACCCACTGGCTCAATCTTTTAACTAGCCAAGCCTGCAAATGCAAAAAGATACCAGTGGAGGATGTAAGTGCCTCTCAGCTCAGACATTAACATTCATGTGTGGTATCCTCTACAAGGCAGCTCCTGTGTAATGGCTGTAACAAGCTTAAAGGACTATTTCAGATCTAAGTTGAGAAACTGATAGGGGCACAGCAGAAATTACAGATCACAGAAGTCAGAAACCCCAAGTCAGGTTAAGAATAACCTCCAGCTGCTGTGTTTATGTGCTATTTCATTTTCCATCTCCAGAGGGCACGGATGATTTCGTCATCTCTGACCATTTTTGCTTTTGATTATCTTATCTTGTTTCCATGACAGCTAAAGCTCACATGTGTTTTACTTGGACTGAGTTCTTTTTTGTCTTTTATTTTCTAGTAGTGTGCTGCTGCGTTACACAGAAATAAAACTTGTTTTAACAGCTTTATGAGCCTTTCATGAATATATGTATGTATATTGTAATCTCTTGCCTCAACCAATGAGCAGATTTTAAATGAAACAGTGAGAAAGATCTGACTTAGATGTGTCTTATAAATTTGAAAAAAAGGTGTACACAGATGGCGGTTTTATTTTTGCATTGTGCTCAATTCTCAGACGGTTTATCGTGACTTTCGTTTTTTTACTCTGAAATGGATGACTTCAAATGAAGCAAAGTACAACACTTGAAATATAAAATAATTAAGTACATGTAAAATTGCTTATTTTTAAGAATGCTCATAAAAGTACACAGACAAATTACTTTGTTACAGTAACAAAAATCACCTTCTAGTATTTGCTAAATTGTGAGAGATTATTGTACAGGTTATCTTGAATTATCATTAAAAAGATGCAATGTAATTGGTCAATTTATTACATCCATTTGTCTGTTCTTCTGAGACTGATGATACTGCTAACTATTCCATCTCTACTGTTGTTTTACATGACAGAGATGTAAGATGTTAAGAGAGAGCTTCAACCTAAAATTAGAAAACTTTGTTCAGTTCTCAAGCAGCAGCTAATCACTACCAGAATAGGTCTGATATTTTTACCATTCCTGCCTTTCCTTGGATCTTTCTGCATCTGAAATATGTGCCCAAATGTTCATTACTCTGTGCATGGGCACAAGCTTTTCTTTTCTAGAGAAAACAAATATAGCATAGAGTTATTGTACTTTTTTTATCATCTCTTTATTTGTTACCTGTAATAATTATTCCATGCTTAAAATAAGGATAAGGCAGACCTCTTTTGGTTGAGGCTTCTTCTTTCCATTGTCAGTCCTGACCATTTCACATTTACAACAGCAATTACTCCATAATATTGATTATTAACTTGAGAAGGATTTATTGAGTTCAAAATTATGGAAGTAGGGTCTTTAAGTAGGAATTAAAACTTTCTTGCGGTTGCACTCATTGTGAGTTACCCTTGGAAATAACATCAGCTAAACGGCTCAGATGTAAAATATAAATGTAAGCTACATATTATTGAACCACATCTGTTACAGCTTGACATTTATTCCTGAACCCAACCTGGACCCACATTTATCAGAACCCCTCCAAGGAATCACAGCTGAAGTTTGACTCTGATTAAAACTAATCCCAGCTTCCTTTGAGAATCTATGGCATTACAATTTGATGGTACTGAAAGCCAACATGCAAATGCATATGAACATCTCTCCAGCTTAGTGTTGGCTAAAAGACATTTGTTCTTAGTTTATTTAGATTTTCATTTGAACATCCAATTAGGCTTCAGAATCTCTGAAATATATTTATCATATATAATTTTAGCAAGAAACATCTATCAATAGAAAACTAAGACCCTGACCACCACCAAAATCAAAAGAATTGTCCCTTGGTAAGTCCCGTCTTCCCACCAATGTGTATAGAAATACAAGCAATACAGACAGACAGAGTAATGGATGAGATCAGTATCTCCTTGGTGGAAAAAAAGTTCCTCTTGGGTAAAAAACATAGCTATGGACAAAACATACGTTTGTATTTTGTGATAAACAGCCTCTATACATTCAGTGCAACCAACTAAACAATCAAAATGAAGTTCCATTCTTCAGCAGCAGAAATATTGTCCTATTGGAGGTGTTGTGCTGTCAATCGAAGTGCACAGTTGAGGCTCAAAGCCATCATTAGCCAGTTTTCCATCTAAATGTAGTGCAAATTATTTCAAGGTTTGTTTGTTTTTTTCAGAATTTTCTGCATTTCCTGTCAAGTTTCTTTTTTGAATACACAAATTAAATATGCATGTGAAAACAGTTGGATAGAAATGCACTTTATTTTACTGAATTTTATCGCCGCTTCCTTCCGGTACATTTAAGGCTCTGCACACCCACTCAGGTGTAGGGGTGGAAGGGTATACAAAGTTCACAGTTCAGTATGTATCTCAGTTTTGGGTCATGGTTTGGTACATTTTTGGTTTGGATGTGTTTCATTTATTTTAAAAGCGTAAACATTCACAGTGGCTTATTGGTTATAATTCTTACTGTTAAAGTTAAGGTACTCAAATACTGGCGTATGGTCAATAAAAAGAATAATGCAAATGTCAGTAATCTATCATACGGCTCTGACCTGTTGATAATTCCTGAATAGGGCTGCATCTTGTGCTCATCTATACAGGGTGGGAACAACAGACTGACAGTGTTGCCAGATCTCACAAGAGAAACAAGCACCTAGGTCCATAGAAACAAGCCCAAAAGAAGCAACTCTCCTCCCCAAAAAAGCCCAAAACAAGCAACCTTACCTACCTACCACGGTATGAGAGAGAGAGGCAGCCACTTGATCACGTCATATATATGTATGAATTTTTTTTTTTTTTTTTTTTTTTAATGTTCCGCATATGTGAGTAGTACTTTAATTGACTATTTTGACTGTTTGGGTCACAGGGCATGAAAGGTTCGTGACGACTACACATACTGTTCCACCCCTACTAAGGTGTTTTCACTTATTCTGGCTAATTACACCTCTGCCTTCAATCAATGGCATAATAGAAACCATCAGTTGTTTTTATTCAAACAATAGCGTGGGTGGCTTATTGCTGTTAAGCATTTCTTACACATATGTTCTCACAGAGAGTGGAGCTGTGCTACTGCTCCATTGTCACATGAAAGAAGAGGAATAAATGTCAGGGACTTTTATGTTCGGTTCAAATATTGTAAGATTACATATAGCCTGGTCTGATGGTACTGGAATGTAATGTAATTGTGAATAAAGTTGTCGGATTCACATCATTTTTCCCATTTGAGGTTTTACACCCACAACACAAGCAATGCTATTCACAGTCAGTCAATTTGAAATCAACACACACAAACACACAAGTCAAGCTTGGACACCTGCCACTCACAGCTTTTTATCTTTTACGAGACAACACTATTTTTAAATCGTATTTTTCATATCCCCTGAAGGATTCTACAAATAGCATGCTAGGCACTGAAAAATGCAGTTCTTCAGCATGCTTCCATCAGACAAAGCATGATTAAAACCCCTTTGTAGGCAGAATAAATGTTTATTTTCTCCCTGTGCTAATTACTTATTAGTAGGACACATACGTTTTCCCTTAAGTGGTCCCCCCATTTTCTAAATTAATTACATCAGAGTTGGTTCAAAGAAATGGTGGAAATGCTAATGTGGCCCACTAACACCACTGCTGTAGAAGCAGGAGAATTCAGGTCAGAGGAGAGCAGTTCTTTAGGAACCACATCCAGACTCTTTCTGCCAGTAGAGGAGGAGTACAGATCAAGCTACATGCTTATGCAGAGCCAGATGTTTTTTAAGATCATTAACACTAAAATGCCGCTGCCTTTGACAAGATCTTGCAATCCAGACAAATTACCCTCATTACTTCCCATTTTTAATGGTCAGTATTGGGGGATTATGTCTTGGATAGGATTTCCGTGCTTTGCGAGGATTCAGTGCAATCAACATTTGACCGTGTCACAGTTATTACAGTTAAATAAAAAAAGCTTGGTTGAATAGTACAAAACAGAACACAACGTAATGTTTTTGCTGCTTCACTGGTTTTCACACATTTAGAGAGGAAAAAAAAAGTCACTTCCTTCCTGATGTTGTCCAAACATAGCAAATGCCCTAAAGACCCAGGATGTGCAGCCATCAAGATTGTCACACTGCTACAGCATGACAATGTATTAATCACATATTGTGTCCTGCAAGTGACAGGGAGATTGTGCACAGAGCGAAACAAGGCCCTCGGTGGGGATTTGCCAGCGGGCCCGTCCCTTCAAATGGCATGTGATGATAACCTCCTTGTCTTCTACACAGAGATTAACAACCAGGCGGGCTGTATGGATGGATATGCTCTGGTGGTGTGCTTGGACTTGAGAGGCATAGAGGTCAGAGTCTATCTAAACAGCAGATGGTTTGTTGGGCCTCTTTGGGAGTGTGCTAAAATGGATTGGATACACAAATCAAAGTCTGCATATGAGCACTCTCTTTAGCTGTTAATGGAGGCCAGTTGTTGGAAACTACATGAATGCACTGGAATCGGATTCAAATAATACGCAAGTATGAATCCACAGCACATAAACATGAATATAAAGTAGAAAAACACACACTATAATCATTATAATACTTGGAAAAACAAAGGGGCAGTTTATATGAGTAGCCAGATAGGTCTAGTTGAGCACAGCAATGCTAGTTATACAGACTAGAGCCATAAACAGCACAACAATACAACGCAGCCTTCCTCCAAACTGCACGGCTTCTAATAACAGCTGACATTGAACCACCAGCAATTTGGCCCTTATCCTAAACCAACCCAGTCTATAAAGGCATTTTACTGTTATAATAAATGGATTATAAGCACGGCCTTGACAATCAAAAAATAAAAATAAAAATGTTAGGTGGCACCACCTGTCACCTCATTGTGATATGAGTTGTGGCAGATGTTGTTTCCTAAAGCAGATGAACCATTCTATTAGGGGAAGATCAAAAATGCAGCTGGGTTTTAAAATGATATGCTCCTCTGAGCTCCATATTTCTAACATCTGGGGTATAAACAAGCATATCAGACAAGGCAATCATTACAGAAGGGGACCATGCATGAGTTGAAACAAGTGTGTTCATACATCATTAACACAGAAGGGAAGAAAGAAGTTGAACGGCTTCGGATGAAGAGCAAGGGCGTACATGTTTACACGTTTTCAAATTAAATGCAAAAAATGGTAATCAGGTACAGGTAATCAGTGCTTTCCATATACTCTAAATACAGAGCATGGCAAGAAGATATTGGGGAGCTCCACACATTTTATTGTGGGCAAATAAATCACATCAAATGTATATTCCAAATCTTAATTTGCATTGCTGTAATTTGGAACTGCACTTTAAATGTGAGTTTATTTTAAGGAGATAACAACTACATGTGTATTTCATTGGAAGGTATAAGGTGATGTAAACCTATTGTGCATTTTACATTTAGTATTGAGTTCCTATTAGGGCTGACAAAGTTAATGTGACGAGTTTTAACACCACTAATTTCTTTAATGCATTAACGTAATGTGCGATTTTTAGGTTGTAGCCGGCTCAGTTTTAAAGCTAGAGTGAAGATACTGGCATCATATGAACCTAGAAAAACCTAAGGAATCCATTGGTACCAACCATGTCATACTAGCTTATCGCTAAGGAGGATAAAAACGCTCTAAATTTTGTTGAGGAATAAACTGGCATGGCCATTTTCAAAGGGGTCCCTTGACCTCTGACCTCAAGATATGTGAATGAAAATGGGTTCTATGGGTACCCACGAGTCTCCCCTTTACAGACATGCCCACTTTCGGATAATGACATGCAGTTTTGGGCAAATCATAGTCAAGTCAGTTTGAGTTTTCCACGTTATGATTTGTTATGATGATGATTTATTTTTATGCTATGCTTCTTTTATGCTAAATGCAGTACCTGTGAGGGTTTCTGGACAATATTTGTCATTGTTTTGTGTTGTTAATTGATTTCCAATAATAAATATATACATGCATTTTCATAAAGCAAATATATTTGCCCACTCCCATGTTGATAAGAGTATTAAATAATTGACAAATCTCCCTTTAAGGTTCATTTTGAACATATAAAAAAAAATGTGCAATTCATGTGCAATTTAACCCGATTAACTATGGACCATCATGCAATTAATCGTGATTGACTATTTGACAGCCCTAGTTCCTATCAATGAAAAGTCCCTTGATACCTTTTGCTTACTCACCTTTTACTGTTTTCAGGGATTTCAAGGTAATTCAAACAATACAACGATCTGCAATGTGTTTTATGAAACGTTTCACACACCGTTTTACTCTGAAATACTTTTCTTTGCTAAAGCTCCCCATGCTGAGACATCACTCATGTTAAAGATGAGGTTGTTGAATATTGTAGTCCTTCTGCCGCATACAGCATCACTTGGATCTTTAAATTGCACACTGCTGGAGATTGTTCTCTCGAAGTGGAATAAACAAATGTAATGATAAACTGATACGGAGAAACATAGACAATCAAAGTCCTGTGGGCAACGGCGAGCCATGTAAATTAGATTTAGCACAGTGCAGCTCTAAGGGATGTCCCCAGGAGGCCAACAAATCATGGCTGTGTTTGTAATGTTCCATAAGTCACTCAACTTCTAATCTTGAGCAGTAAGCAAAGAGCATCTGTAGAATATTATCCCTCGAGTTAGCTAAACCTTACTTAATCAAAACAACTTCTAATCCCGGTGTAAGACGCGAAAGATCTGTTGAGTATTACGGCACACCTGCAGTACATACAGTAAGCTGACTCCTGATGCATAACACCATCAGCGAGACGGAGCAAACTGCATACTTGATGATGCTGGAATGTGAACCTTCCCATATGCCTCTTTTCTTCAAAACAGAGGGAGCGTTCCCTCGGGGAGGCTCCCACAAAGACTGACAGACAGCCCAGTTCTGCAAAATAAATCCTGAATATGTAATATTTTCACAATTATAAACAATCTCTAATAGCTTTGATTCATTGAGAAGATGTGACCCAGGCTTCAAATGATGCATCCTCTGAGGCAGATGGTTGTGTTGTTTCTCTCTCCCTCTCTTTTTTTTCAAGAATTACACCCGCCCGCTGTGACTCCCGGTGCTGGTGTTTGGGCTGGCTGAATTTAAGTCGCTGTGCCAGCTGACTGGGGGTCCGTCTCCCGGAGTTGCCGAGTGTCGACCGCTCTCTCCCGTACGCGGGGAGGACGAGACAACGGTGCAGTTCATTTTCTCCTTTCTGACACTTTAGCAGTGCCGACAGTGTTTACCTAAGGGGGAAACGGAGGGTGGATATGACGCTTTTGCAACGACGCCGTGGGTTGGCATGGCATTATCAACTGTCAGCGCAGTGCAGAGCGGCGACCGTGAGATAGCCAGTGGGCCACGCTCACATGCACTAAAAGCATGCACGGCTGGCCCGGCTATGTACATAAAGCACGGATAAGCTTGGATTACAACACACACAGAGATAGAGTGACTTCATTCTCTACTCAGGTAGACACTACTCCACTAGCCTATATGTTTACATTGCAAATAGCTGTTTGCTGCTATATTAATGCACTGAATTTCAAATTTAGCACCTTTAATGCAACAACCAAGACATACAGTATATCCTCTGTCATGGCTCAGGAAGAGGGAATTTTATACTAAAAGGACTGTAACCTATGGGATAACCACTTGAATTGAGCCGGATTGCAATGCCAGGCTTCAGCAGTCTAAGGCATGTGAGCATATAGTAGACATGCGAGTATTGTAGTAATATGGACTTGAAAAGCCAGAGAAGTAATGTGAGATGGGCAGGCCTGTGTGGGAAATTTCCCTCCACTCCAATTATCAGATAATTCTGATACTAACTCAGTGAGACTTGGCTTTGCCAAGGCAGATATTTACATGACACAGAGGCCTGTGGTCCTCTTCGACTCTCTGTCTGCATCATCTGTCACTATTTATTTACATTTGCACTAATGAGGCTCGTTGCCTATTTATGTGTGTCTAACCTCCTGGCAAGCTTTTCTACGACAGGACATTTCTCAGTTCGATTTTTATTTTCCTTCACAAAAAGAAAAAACTAGGCTGTTGAATTGTTGGTCAGTTTTATGAATGCTTGGTTGTGGTGCATGCTTTCATTGCATTGCCTTAGTACTGTTTTAGTATGACATGAATTTAATAGGAGCAGAGTGTGAATGAATGTGTAAATTGGGAATCCTGGTAGAGCTCAATATGAGTTGACGTTGGAGGAGATTTTACATTTCTAAAATGTTAGCTGAATACTGTCTATACTGTCGCTCTCTCCCAGAAAAAGATTGTAAACTTGCATTAGAAAAAGGATAAATACTGGATATCAGATACATTACCATCTTCATCGTATCCAATAATATATGCCGATCTCAAGCCATATATTGTCCTTTACTTGGTTGTTGAGGTAGTCGTCGTGGCGTTTGTCGTTTATTATTGGGTGTTGAGAAGGTTACGGCCTGTTGTTATTCTGAAACACCAATAGTCCGAAAAATATCCAATTGGACCGAAAAAAGCCCATTTGTACCCTGAAAACAAACGGTCATTATTCTGACAAACATATATTTCCGCAGGCGGAAATCCGCAGAAATGAAGGTTTGTCCGAATATTTTTGTCCCTGCACAAATTTTTCGTAGGGGTGTTCAAACAATCATAAGAACCCATACAATTATATTTTATAAATTTGCGTGCGAATATTTTGGATGAAAACCGAGCTTAAGCCATCAATTTCCCATTGCTCTATACTGAAAATGGGTGGAGTTGCAAACACTAGTACACCAACAGTTCTTGCAAGTTGGGGGACTAAAGCCAGAATGTGTTTCTACTTTTACTTTCTCTTTTGTATTTTGGGTACCAATGTGATAAACTCAATTGCCATCTGTCTTATGAGTATGTGTTTACATGCACACAGTCAGAATTTCCAAGGTCTACTGCTTACATGATTGAATAAACTGACAGTCCCCTATAATACTCCTGTTTCCAAGACAGATAACATTGCTTTCAACCACAGAAAATGTTTTTTGAGGTTTTACTTTTGGAAAGAAATGGCTTAAGGTCTTTGACAGAGCTCAGGACATTTCCTCCTGCCCTCCCTCCTGATGATTCAGTGCGTGAATTTGAAATCTGTGTTACAGTTTAACTATTGTGATCAGCAGAAAACCAGAGAAGGTCATACACCTGTTTTGTCAAATCTCTGTTCTGTATCAGAAGAGTTGACTAATTAATTAAGGGTACCCATGCTGTTTGACCCGTGCATAATTACACGTAGTGTATCCTTCAAATTAGAGACTGCAGATGGAACGCACACGTTAATCGTGTCGCTGTATGATGACTACAGGTGTTTAATCAACTGAAAGGGAACAACATCATGCATCCTACAATATATTTTGGATGATATAAGAAAAACCCATTAATCTGAGCTAGCACGGACTCTGCCTTAAAGGTGCAGTCAGCGATTACAATGCAATACACTCCGCTAGTTGTCTGTTCTGTGAAAAAAACCCTGCTGTTCATACGGAACCCTGGCTCTGTATAAGGGAAACAAACAAAGTGGCTCGCCAATCAGCTACATGGGGCATTCATGCTCGTGCCTAGGATGGGGGAAATGCCATTGGTGTATAGTGTAAGAGAAAGGCAGTGGGAGAAGTGGGCTACCTCGGAAAAGTGAAGCCAATGCGCAAGGGCCTCAAACCTGCATTCTTTCTAATAGCCAGCAGGGGGTGACTCCTCTGGTTGCAAAAAGAAGTCTGATTGTATAGAAGTCTATGAGAAAACGAGCCTACTTCTCACTTGATTTATTACCTTAGTAAACATTGTAAACATGAGTTTATGGTCTCAATCGCTAGTTTCAAGTCTTCTTCAATACAGCATGATGTTTATTTAGTAAATTATGGTCCCATTTAGAGTCAAATAGACCATAAAGCAGGAAATGCTTTAGGGCACAGCTACCTTGTGATTGACTGGTCGCTACCACGGCATTGTCCAGTTTGGGAGTTGTGTTTTCGTGGTAGAACTTTAACCCTTTCACAGTGTGTTTTCAGTTCATTAAAGTTAATTATGACCTTTTTGGATGCGTAGAAATGTCTTACCCAGCATTCAGTTGTACTTAGCGCCATCCTCTCGTGTCACTTCTGGTTGCAAATAACCAGACCGGCCGAAATGCCAAATTTGAGGCTTCAAAACGGCAGTCCACAAACCAATGGGTGATGTCACAGTGACTATGTCCACTTCTTATGGTCTATGAGTAGGAGCAAGAGGGACAATCATCTGGAGTGTGGTATTTGTTTGGGTGTTGCGTTCAAATATCAACAATCTTTCCCCAGAATTGCTGGCTTTAACTGTGTGAAAGAGTAAGATGTTTATTTAAATGTGTGACAGAAAAAAATGTATTAAAGTGAAAGAAAAAGGGTTTATCTGATGTTATAAAAGTGTGTTTGTGTGTGTGTGTGTGTGTGTGTGTGTGTGTGTGTGTGTGTGTGTGTGTTCAACAACTCAAGGCATAAAGAAATTGCTCAGTGCCCTTGCATTTGTAAAAATGAGGTGGTCTGAGTCAGTGCACTTTCTTGCTAAAATTGCTCGACACCAGCGAGCAGAAGCAGGATTGGGGCAAAAAATTGACTTTTTACAAAGGCATCACAACTGCCTTTGCACCCCTGCTGGGTTTGCAGAAATAGAGCCTTGATTGTACAGCTATTGCAGAATTCTGTGCATATTTAAATAATCGAAGCAACGACCAAGTTGTGCAGAAACGTATACAGTCGAAGTGTCTACAGATTCCTCCCAATCCCACGGATGTAATGCTTAATGACAAGCATCAAGGAAATAAGAGTGGCTTTCATTTCACCCAGCTTCTAAAGTAAAATGCTCAAACCCAAAATATCACTCAGCTGGCAGTTTTTGAGCAGTCTGGATTTGGTGTATTCTTGCCTTCAGCAAGGACAGATACTGTCAATGCAACAGATTCCAGATCTCTGTTGGGCCGACAGTGACTGTCTACAACTACAAAAGCAAGTCTGGTGCCAAGGTCTTGCTGATGCCCCGTGGCTATGTATCAGATATACATTTCTGTTCAATTCTTATATTCTGTTGGATTAGTTGCAGGAAAGCCAGTCTGGTGTTTTAGCGTTATTTATGTCTTTTTTTCATCCCCTCCCGTGTCAGTGTCTTATATACTTCACTGCAGGTGATAGTTAAAGAATTGTAGACGTTAACATTAAAAGATGTGTCTTTGGAAAGGGCGGCCACACAGATGGTTTGCTAAAATCAATTCAAGTTTATCAAGGTAAGACAATGAATTAAAGCCAACTAGACACTTGGAGAGCACACTGAGGAGAGAATGTTAATGGGTCTGACGGTTATGGCTGAGCTTTTATCGGCCTAGATGGTGGGAGGTTTGACCGCCTAATGACCACTGTGCTTAGCAACAATCAACTCAATACACAAACCCCCAGGGGTGGCAGAGTGTGGATTTGATATGTGATTGTGTGTGTTTTGCGTGTGTCAATGGACAAACGCAAGAATAAAAGCCATTTTATAATCTAACAGCGTGCATGCAGGATGGATGGGCAGGGGAAACATTTGTGATAGCACGATGGGTGTCTCATGAATTTTCAACATGGCACCTCTCTCCCAGTGTCTCTAACCTCGTGTATTTGTAAAGGCTCTTTTCATCACATATGTCAACTTCACCTACTGATAACCAACACAGTATTTTCACCCTTCTCTTTGCTTTAAATTGTGTTGCGGCAGCCGGCTGCCATGTGAGGTGAAATACGCAGAGCGTTAGTTAAAGATATGTCTATGTTTCAGGAAAAAAGTGAGTTTTTAACAGCCACTGAATAACCTTTATAATAACACCATGGATAAAGCCATGGTGACACTGGTGGCAGGTTTGTATTAAAGCTGCAGTGGGTATAATTGGAGCAAATTTGATGGTCACTAATATCCTGACAGTAGTGTATGAAACAGGTGATCTGAAAAAAGTAAAGTTTCTCTGTGTCCTCCGGTGCTCCTAATGGCATCTGCAAGATTTCACAGACTGGAGGAAAACAACCAATCAGAGCTGACGTGGAGGCTGCCGTCGAGCTGATGTCTCTGAGCAGCTGTCAATCACTCGCAAAGTCCGATCAAACAGACAAACTAGGCAGCCCTGATCAAATATGAATCAATATTCTGTTGCTGTAATGCCTATTTCTCACATAAAATGTTTCAGAAACATCTTGTAGTGTACTGTTTAGCTGTACTGCCCACCAGCCAGAGCAAACTTTTTCATTTTACAGCTAAACAGTACACTACAAGATGTTTCTGAAAGCATTTGAGGCGAGATATAAGCATTACAGTAACTGAATATTGATTTGATCAGCGCTGCCTAGTTTGACCATTTGATCTGAGTTTGCGAATGATTGACAGCTGCCTCCGTTGAATGAACAGCCAATAGGAATGTTCTCTCTCTGAAATGACCTGTGATTGGTCAAACTGTCCCGTTACAGGCTAGATTTTTTTAAAGCCTGAAAACAGAGCCATGAGGAGGTGCAGCTGTCTAGTTATCTCTCAGAACACTTTAATTACAATATGCTGAAAGGTTATCGTGGAATTTTTGCCCAATGATGCCAGAAATATACTGCTGCCTACTGCGGGTTAAAGGCCCTGACACACCAAGCCGTCGGTCGGCCATCAGACAGTTTGGGGCCGTCGGTGAGCGTTTGTTGGCCTAGTTTTTGCTGTGTGTCTCGCACCGTCAGCTCTAGTCTGCCTGTGTCGGAGCCCGTCGGGGAGAGAAATCACTCAGATTGGCTGTTCAGCTCAAGCGAATTGGTGCACGAGAAGAGAAACGGAAGTGAGGGAAGCAAACCAACAAGTAAAGCCAAGACGGCACACGGGTCGCTCTCATCTGATCATTCCAATACACGGATATGTTCGCAACGATATGGCCATCTGGAATGAAACTGAAGTGGTGAGTGAGGGTGAAATGGTCAGAATACGCTGCTTTGTTTCATGTACATATCATAACTACGGCTTGTATATCCGCTGTCATAGGACTTCCAGTTTCCCTTTTTGAATGATGAATACAGACTACCGCCGCCTGCTGGTGTGGAGAGAGTTCAAATGCAACTTGTCGGCCAAGAGAAATGTGACGCGAGACGACGCAACAGTCGGCCGTCATTGCCGCTAGTTCTTTGATGTCGGCTTGGTGTGTCTGGGTATTTACTCAAACCAGGAGATGCAGTGAGTTAAACAGAATTTCTGATCTAAAAGGGAGGCAACGACGAGATGAAAATAAGAAAAAATGCAGCTGCATTTCCATTTGATTCACTTGTTACCTTAATGAATTCAGTAGGAGTCATCAGAGGACTGTTCTCAGGGAAGCATCAATGAGCGTCTGCAGAACATCCTCATTCATTATACCAGCAACTGGCATTCAGAGATAGTAGAACCGGTGCATCATCTCCCACCTGGGGAAGTGCATCACAGTGGTAAACCTTCCTACTGGAGTTTTGAGCAGCAACAACAACAACAACAGGGTGATCTCTAACCTGACTGCACTGCTGTTTTTAAAGCTGCTAGAAAGCTTGAAAAACTGGTTGATGTTATTTGGAGTCGAGGTCATGACTGTGCATTATTTATGTGCGTGTTAGATCCAAATGCGCATAGAATCATGACACCGAAAAAGAGAGTGGGAGAATAAGATGCAGTGTTTCCATTGTGTCTGGCAAAACACAAACATAATATGAAAAATGAATAAAACACACACAGTAGGAAAATTGGGTAAATGAATATTCATGCCCTGGATCGCTCTAACAAGCGCAGTGAGTCTTAAATGTCTTTTCACCGTCTACAACCGTGCATTCAGTTCTCTTTGTATGCTAACTGCATTTGCCTGATTGCCTTTTCTGTTTGTGAATGGTTTGTTTGGAGAAAGGCCTTGGCATGGGGTATAAGGCATCACTTAATCCTCAGGCAATAAGAAAGAAAGGATAAGAAACAATGTGAAGGCATGGCAGAATAGGCATGCAATGATGCTTCTCAATGGTGATCATTGCGGCATTCTCTGGCACAGCGTGCTGAATGGATTTTCCGGTTATACTGTATGCCTCAGTTGCTGCCAAAAGCCAACCGACTGAATTGACAGAATGTGTCATTTGAATGTGACCTTTATTGAAGATGTACGCTATTCTGGGTGGATACAGACTTTGTTTGGTTGAAGGTGGGTGCATTCAGGGACAGAACAAGATAAAGAATGTGACTTTTCATTTCTGTTGTTCAATTATAACGACTGAATTTAAATAGAGCATGTGCTGGTTGACTTTAACCATCCATATAAGCACAGCAAGCAAAAAACAAAAAAGAGTCCAGTCATTTTCTCCACGCAGGGAATCACCAGCTGAAATAAAACGCAGCTGACTTATCTCACCATCCGTGTGAGTGGTAGAGCTGTACTTTTTTTTTTTTTTTTTAACAAAGTTTATTTCTGAATTTGGTTAATACATCTTTGACAATCCACTGCACAGAGCTGTTCTCTTGAGTGATCGCCCAGCTGTGGCCAATCACATGCCTATTCTGTTGTATGTCCTGCGTGTTACTACGGCACCACTGGAGCAGTAACTCTTTCATTTGTGTATTTTGGATAAACCTTAAGATATATGTTTGGTACCACTCTCTCATAACTATGACTAATGGCTTTATTAAAGGTGCTAAATTTGTTATTCAGAGCATTAATATAGCAGCAAACAAATATTTGATATGTAAAGACATAGAGGAATAATTTCTACCTGAGCAGAGAATGAAGTCACGCTCCCTCTGTGTGTGTAGTAATCATAGCTCCTAATACAGAAATTATTTTTCACTTCTGTTAACATTGCGAGACAGGGCATTTGGCCTTAGCGGAGGTCTGCGCTCTCTCAGTGCCCTTCTAAGTTTTAAAGCAATTTCTCTGAACTCTGATACAGACCAAAAAAAGATGCCTCCAACATGTCCACAGCTGTGATGTACTGTGGGCTAGAATTGTTCTTGATGCATTTACAAGTGTTCGCTCTATCATTTCATCATTTGGAACATTATTGTTCAGTTGAGGAGCAGTTCCATATTCTCAGATAGGCTGCCTCCAGCTGTATCTGCCTCCTCTGCCCTTGACGTCCATGTTCTGCATAACTAATCCTCCACTCACCCCCTCACTTTGCCTTTACACAACACTTGCCTCTTCTCTTACTGTCAAGAGCGCCTCTGCGTGTGAATTTTACAGGTTCAAAGATCAAAGCTGAGCATCCCAATGGAGATAAAGACAGAGGGAAATGAAAGCGGAGATAAAGAGAGTTTGAAATCCCCTCCAGTCTTCATATTTAGATGTTTGTCATCACTTTGTTTATGTGTTTTACTGCAACCTTAGTTGCTTCTGAGCTTGCTGAGGTTTTGCACCCTGCAGCCTTGTTTGGACTGCTTTGAGTAACCTGACAGCTACTTAGTCATGACAGAGAATCAACAAATATTTACTCACTTCCAACTGCAATTTATATTTTTGTCACAAATTAAGTAACACACACGTTTTGTCCACTTTAATACGTTCATCTTTACAGCTAGAAAAAGGTCAACATTACTCGCATGCAGTAAATGACTTTCCTTGTCAAATAGACAAAGCTTTGATCTATAGTAGATTTGTATTAAAGTTAATGGTTTCTCTCATATCTTCCTCAAGGTTATCAGTAATGTGCACATTCCTGCCTCACCATAGGGCAAGTTTCACCAGTGTGCAATATAGAGTTATTGAAAAAGATGCTGTCAGTTTCTACTACTGGAACACATCATGCACATTCAAAATGCATCTGTCAGGTCATAATATAGTGGCAGAATCAGCCTGATACATATTGTAAAATTATAGTGAATTTAACAAGAAATGTGCATGTAATTTTCAAAAGACATAAGGGGGACACCTCAGGCAAAAATATAGTTTTTCATGCACTGGTCAATTTTGAGATTTTTGGCAATTTTGCTTCGATAATGTGTGTTCTTTCAGAAGAAGAAAATTCCAAAATATCCATTTAGGTGTTTATTTTACTATATACTTTCTATTTGTGTCTCTAGATTTTCTCTCAAATTCTCCGAAAAGTTAGCATTGGATTGAGAAACAATTGTCTTAATGTAAGTAATCAACTGGGGACTATCTATTAGTTATATTTTGTTACCCTGTTCACCTGTGGTGTCTTGCACAACGTATGGAGTATTACAATCCATATCTTTAAAGGCCGTTTTCTCAAAGTGAAGTTTCTCTCAGCCAGTAAATCTTCACTTCAGTAGCACTTACATACACCAAACTTTCCAGTTTCATTCCAATCTATATTCTGAATGTTTTTAACAAAGGGATTTGTTCATATATCATTCATAGTCTGATTTATATCACATTTTATTGCTAAAAACATGCCAAAAATTGATTTTTTTTTATGGTGGTTGACAGTAATTTCTGATTTAAGAAGTGATAAAAAGAGATATCCAAAATTCCCTCTGTAAAAACCTCTGACTTTAATATGTCAACAAAATTAAACAAGAATTTTTAACCTGGCTTTATCTAATGGCCTGGAAATGTATGCAAATTAAAGCATATTTCATAAGATTATGTCTCATTTGCATATTTAAAGTTACAGTGTGTAGGATTTGGCGGCATCTAGTGATGTGGTTGCAGATCGCAACCAACTGAGTACCCCTCCGCTTTTACGTTATCGCAGTTTCACAAGCATGTCGGTGAACTGCAGTGGCCTTCAGGTAAAGTAAAAGCCTGAAAGTCTCTCTATAGAGCCAGTGTTTGGTTTGTCCATTCTGGGCTTCTGTAGAAAATGGCGGACTCTGTGAAGAGGACCCGCTCCCTATGTACATACGAAGGGCTCATAACGAAAACAACAATTCTTAGTTTCAGGTGATTATACACTAATGAAAACACAGTTATGAATATTATATTCCATTTCTGCTAATAGATCCCCTGAAATGTTACACACTGTTCCTTAAAACATAAAATTTCAGAAAACATTTGATACAAAAAATAATTGCCTTAATATAAATAATCAAATGGGGAAGTTTCATGGTGGTATCTATCTTATACCAACAAGTAACTTTAACTGTATAAGAAAATAAAGTTATGAAAAAAAAAATTGTAAATTTGAGTATGTGTTTGAAAAAATTAATAGTGTATAATGTGTGTAATTTTGAAAGGGGTTTACAGTACTACAAGTGATCAGGAAAATCTGTAGATATTCAATAAATACACATTTCCTCACTGCAGTATTTGTCTCATTGCGGTGTCAGTTCAGTTCTGAGTCTGTATCCGTTTGACTGGAGCTGCACAGCAGATGGTGCTGAGGAATGGGCAGGGAACAGTTGGTCTTAATTAACCTTTCTATTCTGTAGTGTCATTAATGTCAATCGGGTGCTGTCACCAGAGATGAGCTCGGGCTGAAGAGAACGGGTCAGGGTGCAAACGGAGAGATGAGCAGTGTGAGGAGATTGGGAGTGTCAGAGAAGTAGACAAGTGAACAGTGATACAGAGAGAGGAGGGTTGAAGGTCAGAGCAGAGGAAGGGGAATATGTTGGGAAAGGGGAAAGTATCCTTTGACCTCGCTGTGTGAATGACAGATGAATAGAGAGAGTTTGTGGTTGGTTAGATCAGTGTTTCTGCTATAAAAGTAATGCTGCTGCCATGTAGTAACTATGAGCAGGGCTACATGCAGGCCAAACTTTTGACCTGCATTTTGATGATCAAAAGATGTTGTTTCGTAACAAAAAGATTAAGAAAAACAACTATGTCAGAAGATTCTGAAATGCCACGGTCTCGTTCTCTCTTATATCGCCATAAAGTAGGGCAGACAATGTTAATGGCTTCTCTCAAAATGAGAGATTGAAGTGTTTGTCAGTTTCTCCAGCCTAATCCCGGGGCAAAAACATAGATTAGAATGTGCACATCGCAGTTCTTGCATCAAAGAAATTGCAGCTTTACCAAAGTACATTTACATAGAGAAACTAAAATATACACAGTTCCATGCATATTGGTCAATGCATCTCCAACCAAAACAGACAGTTAAAAGAAAATAGTTAAATCTGTATCAGAAAACAGCATTGTGCTGAAGTAGGTTCAACTTTAAAGATGACCTATTATGCTTATTTTCAGGTGCATACTTATATTTTGGATTTCTACTTGAACAAGTTTACATGCTTTAATGTTCAAAAAAACGCTTTATTTGTCTCATACTGGCTGTGCTGCAGCGTCTCTTTTCACTCTCTGTCTGAAACGCTCTGTTTGAGCTCTCCTGTTGTGATTGGTCAACCGAACCAAACTCTTCGGACTTCGCTCCAGCTCCGCTCTAACTAGCTTTTTTTAAGGGCGTGCCAAACTAGCCACTAGGCAGGTATTATGCAAATGTGTTACTTGGTGACATCACCGCGTTACGGAATTAAAGGTGTTTCAGGCAGTTCAGGAGCAGTGTTTCTGTGGGGGAGAGTAACTTCCTTTGGTGTCGACTTTTGGCTTTGTAACTTTGCAGACCTTTTACATGCACAAAAAAATATATAATACACTAAAGGAAAGGAACAAAAGCACAAAAGCATGATAGGTCCCCTTTAAAATGCAAAATGTAATGAAATATTGTTCTACTTTGAAAAGAAGAGGGGCATTGTTTCTGCATGATTTAGAGGGTTTTTATTTAACTTTTAAAGAAAGGAAACACTGCAAAATAACAACATTAAATTTAGCATCTCTTTAGGCAAACATGATGTGTAAATTCTTAAATTAGAAATATCTAATCTGAATGAGTATTTAGCTTTTTCTGTGTGGATTGCAGGATGGCTCTCACATATATACTATATACCGATCTACTATACAACACAACATGTTTCAGGAAGTTTCTGGAGCGTGCAAATTTGCATTTGAATGTGCTTTTAAGAGTGAAAAGATGTACAAAGGGATTGAAGAGACACAGAATAGCAGATTTTTCTGAACCCACATGGCCCATTATAGAGAGTATGTAACCTCCAAGTTGTGGCTAAGCACAATCCTGCCATCGATGCAAGGCTGACAGGAACATTATCCTCGGTAAGAAAAGACTGATACACACAGTTGCTGGCTTTAAACGTTCTTATTTTTCTCTTTTATTTAATCATTAATTAATCTTCCTTTTTTTACTGTTAAAAATAAGTTTGGGCCCAAGTGGAGTAACCTTTGATTATTGGAATGGTTATGGCACACTAGGTTTTGTAGGAAAAGGAAGGGATTCTATAAATAAGAAAATATATATTTTAATTGAACATGTCAATGAAATAAATACCAAAAATGAAAACCCTAGCTGTATGCATAGAATAAGGGCTGTCAATCTCTGAAAATATTTAATCACAATGAATCGTATGATTGTTCATACTAAATTGCCAATAATTGCAAATTAATCAGACATTTGTATCTGTTCAAAATGTACCCTAAAGAGAGATTTGTCAAGTACTTAATACTCCTATCAACATGGGAGTGGGCAAATATGCTTGCCATTAGATATGTACATATATGATATTACAGTACATATCACATATCACATAAATGCCACCCAAATCATAGCAGCATTAGATTTAGTCCATAGTTGAGAACAGGTTAAAACCATTCCAATTTCGCTGCTGGCAGATACGAATAGACACGCTGCCTCCAGTGTCCCCTCGCTGTGGTAATAGTGAAAGATTGATCTGCAAGACATGCTCAACAATTAATTCATGAATTGATTTTCTGCTTGGGATTAGTATAGCTGCAGTCTTTTAGAAAAGCTGTGGCGTCTCAGGCCCGGAGCAAATTTTGTTCGCTGATAAGTCGAACAGAAAGGACATGAAGGTCAGACAGGGGGTGTTCAACAGATCCAGAGTGACTGGAATGAAGGACGGACTGAACATATGTTGCAGTGAGGAAAGTCTGTTCACAACTGATCCTACAGTCTTAGAAACACTGATGGAAGAGCTGGGCATTTTCATTGGCATCGTCTACACCTGAGAAACGGGAGTGTGCCACGAGCACTTTAAAATGCTTTGATCCAAACAATAAATAATAATCTAACATGTTGATGTATCACTCAGTTGAAAAGTATAATATCTGATGCAGGAGCACCTGTAGCACTGGTGGTGCTAAATCACGACGGGCTTGTATGCAGCAATTTTTATGGGCTCATCTGCATAAGACTGGCTGGCAATAATGTTGTTTTCCATAGTCTGGTAGGAAGAATCCAGCAATTACTCTTCCGCAGAGATGACCCTTGCTGCATACAGTGACTGGTTACCAACATTTTAATACGCGATACACATGCAGCACATTCTTCAACATTTCTGATTGATTGATTTTTATCTGCGTGTCACGCGTCATTGGAGCTCAGTCCATATGGACGTAGAAGACATTACTCATGTTCAGTGATCAACGCACTTTTTTTTTGTTCATTACACATCTCTTCTCTACAAGGAAAGCCTAACAGCAAGCATGCTCTCTAAATCCTGACAGATACAAAGATGGATGGTAATGACCAGCCTTTACGTGGCTGTAAAGTATGCAGCTGCATGGAGTGCCCTCTCCTTCTGGCAAGTCATTAAGAGTGCATCATCGGGGTCTTTCTTCACACCTGGAAAAGCAGGTGCAGGGCCTCGACCTCGTAATGGAGTACAAGGTGAGCTCAAACAGTAGACAACTCCCTGTTTGGGAGATCCATGATGCAGTAGTAGTGGTAAGAGTGTGTGTGTGTGTGTGTCTAAAGCAAGAATAAAAATATCCCTTTTGCTGTTAAAAGGATAGTTCGGGTGTTTTGAAGTTGAGCTACTTATCCATAGTCAGTGTATTACCTACAGTAGATGATGATCAGCACGCTCCCAGCTTGGAAAAGCAGACAGGAGTTACCGCACGGAAGCAAAATGTATTTTAGCCACCTAAAAGAAAGGCTTTTTAAGTGTAGTTTAAGTGTAAGCTATAATATTTTTGCCAATTTACCTTGCCGTGAGACAGCTATACAGTCTATGTTTCTGACGGAGAACTGAAGCAGTTGTCTATGCTCTCGCCAAAACAACTAGACTCCATTGAAATAAAAAAGCTGTACTTTTTCCTTGCATAACACGAGGGGTTGCTGGTCTACCGCTGCCTCGATCGGTTAGTTTGTTTGTGCTACTGTGTGACTGTGGTTCGGTCGGATTCACCAAAGTCACACAATAACACAAACAAACTAACCGATCAAGGCAGCGGTAGATGAGCAATCCCCGTGCTGAGCGAGGAAAAACTATAGTTTTTTTTCAATGGAGTCTGGTGGCTTTGGCAAGAGCATAGATGACATAACGGTTTCAGTTCCCTGTCAGAAAGGGCTGTCTAACAGCAAGGTAAAGCGGGTGAAAATATCCGAAAGATAGCTTTCGTGCGGTAACTCCATTCTGCTTCTCCAAACTGGGGGCGTGCCGACCGCCATCTACTGTAGGTAATTACACTGACTATGGATAAGTACCTCACACAACCCCACTTCAAAACACCCAAACTATCCCTTTAAAATTTGAAAGCAACAAACACACGTCTACTATGCAATGCAGAACTCAATCCAATTATAGACGGCGGCTTCAAATCTTATCCGTTTGATAGAAACTATTGAGGAAACACATCACATCCGACCAATCAGGTGATATTTTGCATGCAAAGTGTTATTGCCTCTCATGCAACTATAAATCATTTATTTAATTATCAGTTTAAGGGAGGCTGAGATTAAAGAACTCATTTGCATTATTGAGCATCAGTCCAATCTGCTAGAAAATATATGTACTTCGTCAGAGAGATAATGAGTCGGTGGAAGGAAACGACGCAACAGCAAGACGGTGTCACATTTTACTGTACCATCATAAAACGAATCAAGGGCACAGATTACAGTAAGTTGCTCTAAAACAGGACGGTCCCGTTAGGACAGATCGGCGGCGTGATGAAAACTAGATTTACGTGAGGAGACGTAGTAATGGCTGTTGATTCTCAAGTGTCTATTTGACATTGGTTGTGGCCCTTAAGTACAAAACGCAATACTTATGCAAAGTGCTAATCAAGTAGTATCAAAACTCACCATGCCAGTTTTGCTTAAGTGCTTTCTTGGCAGATGTGGACGTGCATGACATGAGTGTCTGTGTTTCAGAGAGACAGATAATAGTCCTCACCTCATTTTAAAATCGTCATTACACCAGCCAAAAAAAATATTTTCCTCACGTGGCCTTTGTATTGAGCGAATACTCCCAATACTCCACCTTCCTGACACGAATATAAAACAGCAGACCCGCATCCCGTAACCTCGAGCCAGCCATTTGCCATGGCATCTGTGAGGGTAATGGGAGAGGACAAGAGGGGGTAGGGATGTGACACTCATTGCATGCACCTCTGGCTACGGCGGGCACGCCTGAAGAGGTATTTGAAAGTGAACTGATTTAGGCTGCTAGGACTAGCGACCGTCCGTCACACCGGCGGCAAAGTAAATTTGAGAGAAATGAGCCCTTATAGATAGTGTATTGGTCCTGACTGCAGGCAGTCAGCATCCATTTATGCTAATGGTGAGGCACACAAACCAAGGTGCCTGCCTCGGGTGCTGTTTATTTCCTTTTTTCCCCGTCACTGCGCCGTTTCTGTGTGTTAAACCACTTTTAAATGATTCTTTTTATTGACATTCTTATGCTCAGAATTGACCTTTTTTTCAGTTATACTTCAGTCCTGGCTGCTGTAACACTTTCAATCGCCCCTTGCCTTTAAAATGTCATGTATTCTTTTTTTATCCTCTTTTTGAACTACTTTGACTGCTTTAAAGTCTCTTTTGTGTTTGATTTATGGTGATATGTGACTAAATCTGATCTAATTCTACAATATTGAAACACGACCCCGGGTTAACATCATAAGTTAATATTTCACTCTCCCCTGCTGTAACTTTGGTCATTGCGACAGTGTTGATAGGCCATTATTAGTGAGTGATGGAGTGATTGCTAATGAGGAGGATAGAGTACGCAGCCAAGCCCCGGTTGATGAAGTGTGATAGATAAAGGAAGAAATTGTCCTGCTAATGTGTAATTGAGTTTGAAAAGACATCATCATCTTGAGGTGAGGGACGATTATAGATGACCCCCTATTATTTTATTATTGCAGCAGCTTTTTTAGATATGAGGATTTTCATGTTTTCCATGTCACTTCCTCTTACGGTTAATAAGGGGGCTTGAAGAGACAGGACTGCTGAGGTGGTAATTTCACACAAGTGATTGAAACGTGCACAGGTGTTCATTTTTCTGTATTTCGGAATTATATCCTAAATGGGACAGACAGGTTGATAATGCTGAGTTAATGAGTTAATGAATGGTGAAACATATATCTACGTCTCAGTGTGTGTGTGTCTCTCTCTTTCTCCTCTCTCTCTTAAACCCCTTAGCACCGCCATAAAAAATGAATTGTTTCAAATATGCAGGCATATTGCTCATACAGCGAGACAGGCATGCACATAAAAATAGGACAGAGCTTAAAGGCAGGATATATTTCTTTAAAAGAAGTCGCTCATACACAATGTTTATGTTGCGTTTGCAGTTAAATCACACAAGTAGTGACCTCACCGTTTTCTTTCTTCATAAACAGCCACTTAGCTTGATTACCTCCCGACTCACTACTCCCCTCCGCTCGCACAGGCCTGTCAAAGCCTTTTTCCACAACAGCATCACGCTGCTCCGTCGTGACACTGTCTGGAAGATTAAATGTATAGATCACAGTTTCCCGAGCCAGACCACCTGAGTGGCAATGAGTCGGGGAAAGCATCACCTCCCTATCTGGGCCACGCCACAGTACACTCAGGTTCCAGACCAGCGGGAGTTGATCAGTCAGCGAGCAAGGCATTAATCTGCTGTGACACACTGACTCTCCCCTTGGAGGACGTCCGGCGCTGGGAAGCCATCCAACAGCAGTGCCCATTGCTGCTAGAGTAATGCATGGTGTCAGAGAAGCTGGCATGGATGGAGGGACAGGGTATGGAGGGATGGAGGTGAACG
>CAKAOH010040875.1:99965-160533 GCA_916701665.1 Sebastiscus tertius | reverse complement strand
CAGCGGAAGAGAGAAGAGGGATATGGGAAAGAATAAGAGGGAAGAGGGATGGAATGTGGCATAGAGCTGATAAGGACTATAAGTTAGTTTGAAAAGAAGCTGAGTTAAGCTGCAAGAGAGAGTGAAGTCTTCATTGGCTGGTCCTTTTCCGGTTTTGTTGTTCAGATTCTGCGGGAAGTGACTATACTATCTTTACAGGGATCCGAATGTTGTTATAGCGGTCTTACAGTTTATGGGTTCAAATAGTTTATCAGTCATAGGCAGGTATCAGTTTACCACATTTCATTTCACAGAGGCAGTTTCTCTAAAGGAACTACTTTAAGTCCCAAAAAGACACATCTAACAATACATAGATTAACAACTGAATCAAATGTATTAAAGTTGTTGTTTTTTTCTTCCTGTAAAAGTTTTCATTTAGTAGGCATTTTTATCCATTGTTGCATGCATTTGCAGTATGTATTATGGGACACTGATATGAATAGTGTAGCTATAGTTTCTAAGTGGCTATAATACAGTAGATGTTTTTTTATAATAACAATTCATTGAATGACAATGTGACAATGTGAAAAGGGTCGATGGTAGTGATGAACCTTCAGAGATTTATCTCCCGAATCTGCAGCTCGCCTCGGCTTTACAGAGCAGCAAGTTTCAGATCATTGTTTAGCTGTCCGGATCGCAACTTTACTGTTTTGATTCACTGTCACCGCTCTCAGAGTATCTTCAGCAGAAGCAGGTAGCTGTTTTCAGTGAAAAAGCTCTAAAAACTGAATCAAATCGCAGAATTAAACGGCAAACAGGCAAACTTTGCGATTAGCTGGTCAGCATAGCGGAGCATTTAGCAGCCAAAGAGACATATTTTCATCAAGAGTAGGTGGAGACTAAAAACAGAGCAATACTGGACTAACATTTCACCAATCCAGAAACTACTGGATGTGTAAATAAGCAACTCTTTGCTAGGAAGTTTGCCAGATCAACTTAAAAAGTGATACAGTGATTCTTCCTTTCGTTTGACAGCTTAGCTCATGAGCAGTGACCAGGATCAAACCTTTAGTGTTTGCCTGGGTATAATGTAAATGATGTTCCAGTTTCCAGTTTCATATGCAGACCAAAATTAGCAATATTTTCTCATATAAAAAGACGGTAATTAATCTCACAGGTGTGAAAATGTATTGATTCTAAGATGCATCGTCATGCGGACATGAAAGATTCTGCATCAATGCAGTGACAGATGATAATTGGGAGTTTGGTTTAATATCAGCTCAGTGAGAGAACTGTGTTTTGCTGTCACTTACTGACGCACTTGTTTCTCTCCTCTCCTCTCCTCTCCTCTCCTTTCCGTTGGTGAGAGAGAGAGAGAGAGAGAGAGAGAGAGAGCGACAGCACTCAGCACTCTCAGTAGTGTCTAGAAGGGAACCCGCAAGTTGGGGAAACTCTTGCGAGATGGTTAAGGTTAGGCATTGACCTCTAATAGGTAAAGTTAGGCATTGACCTCTAATAGGTAAAGTTAGGCATTGATCTCTGATAGTTAAGGTTAAGCATTGCTCTCTAATAGTTAAGGTTAGGCATTGATCTCTAATATTTGAGGTTAGGCATTGAACTCTAATACTTAAGTTTAGGCATTGATCTCTAATAGTTAAGGTGAGGCATTGATCTTGAATAGTTAAGGTTAGCATGGGTCTTTGGGCAGCGAGTCTCTTTTTAGATCTCAGATCAGATTTCGCAATTTACAGGCTACCTTCTAGACACGACTTGTTGCTTGTGTATCAAATATCCCTAATCACAGTTTGATTTGTTGACACGTGGTAATGCTGTTTCACTTTCATTAACACTGAGAGAAAGGCCATTTGTGCTGCATTCAAGTGGTGTCGGAATAATCTGAAATACGAGTTCCCGAATGGCAAAATTTACGTGAATGCCCCATTAAGTAGGAACAACAACTCAAAACTTGAAAAGTTTTGTCAACAGTTACAAATTATTCTGCAGCATTTTCACAATTTAAATAAATAATTTGCTATACATGATGTCAAGTGTTTCTTATTTATTTCTAAACCATACAGGCATTGAATCGTGCGTTCAGGGATGCATGAAGCTGAGGGTGGGAGGAGAACAATATCAAGCGATGAAGGTTGGGGTAGCCTAGTACCTGCAAGAACTTCAATCTACTTTCACCCCTGCTTATAATGCAAGGCAGAGGGATTTATAATTTGTTTTTGTAATGTTTATGTAAGATTTATGTAGGAAAATTGAGGATGCAATGCATTGAGATGCATCGAGAATCATTGACAGGTGAATCGTAATCGACTCGTGAGGCCAGTGGAGATTCACACCTCTAGTTTATCTCATTAAAGTTGTTTTTTATATCATTCAGATGCTGTTACAGAAAAAGAGTATTCACAGTTAAAGGTGCTTTGAGACGGTTATGCAACACAACATCAAATACCATATTTTGCACGGTATTTTCATGTGATGCTTTTGATTCGATGTGGAATCAGCATGAGTCTTTCAACCAGTACATGAATCAGTTTAATATTCTGGTCCCTGCAGACCATCAACACATGACTTCTTTATGACAAGAGCCATACCAAAGGCTCCTTGATGCCTCAGCTGATTTCACTGAGGTATCAAAGAACTCAACTGAAGGCACTGATTGCATTGAGAAGTGTTACAGCACCATATGACGAAAGATCCAATAAAAATCTCTTCGTATGAAGACGAACCCAATAAATGCTTTTTATAGAAAAATACTTTTAGTCATCATAATCTTAAAGACATATATTCTAATAGTCCCTATATCAAAACAATTTCACACAAAATTTGGATATAACAAAAAAATGTAGTTTTATAAGTTGCATGTTACAATTTGCAGACATGTGGATTGTTGACTACCTCAAACACTGATTCAAAAAAAATGTAGTTAAAGCAAGAGCAGTGTGTAGAAAATTAGACTGCATTGGGAACATTGGCTGTGCTTTTTTCTTAATTTGCATGTAGTACTTTCTAAATAGGTTAAAATTAGGTAATTACTTTGGTAAATTGGTTAGAACAATAACAGTACGACTCCTGTAGGGATGTTGTTGCATTGACCAAATAACTGTTCATTCAAGGAGCACTTTAAGTGCAGTATACAGCTGTTGAATAAACTATGACTCACCGCACTTCTGATCAAAGCATTTAGGCTTAAACATGCATACATAGGCAGAGTGATGCATACGCATAAAGGGATTCATGGGATTCCTATGTGTCTATAAATGTTCTTTTATTATTGTGAGTAATAATGTACATTACATAAAAGAACTCCCTCCTATACTTGGTTTGGATGCACAGGTGTGCAATATGAGACAATGTGTCTATTTAATGGTAAAAGTCTGGACAAAAGTCCCAAGTCAGTTGTGGTGTATTAATGAAATGCCGTACTAAGTGGTGGTATAAATCATATAGCGCTCGTCTCTGGAGCCCCTTCTTCCACCACCGCCCAGTTTGTCTCTAAGGAATGCTGAGCATAAACATCAAAGCAGAAATTACATTAATCTACCACTCTGATGTTGAACTTTGTTCCAGAAAGTTTCTTTCATATGAAAATACAGAAAGAGCTCCTATGCTTCTCTGCATGCTAATCGTCCTGGCCTCCAGTTTACATAATCAGTGTCCTGCACTGGTGCGGGGACACCAGGGGGAAGGGTTCGGAGAGTAATGGACCAATGCATATGCCGTATACAGGGGTTCAGGTGCAGTAAAGTCATGGTGGCTGCACTCCCCGAGGGCTTGGAAGACAAAGGCTGAAGACCCGTCCCACAAATGTCAGAGGGAGCACCTGCTGCCATGAATAACTACAGAGATAACAGAGGCAGGACACATGCCCACCTGCTGGGAGGGCACACACAGGCCACGGTGCTTCACAGAGGAGTGAAGACTTTCAGGGAAACAGAGAATACATACACAGCATGGTGGTTAATTACCCACAACATACTACAACAAACAGAGATTTGCTTTTATGGTCCAAAGTAATGTTTTAAAGAAGTATGGTTGGAATTTTTTTACAATTAGACCCACTATAGTCTATATAATGACAGTCAAATGCACATTGAACATGTTTCTGGTAACAAGGTACTTTCCTCTAATTTGTCCTTCATAGGGTTACCAGAAATAACCCTTCTAATTGGAGGTTGTTAAATTCATTGTGTAGTTTATGGAACTCATTTAATATTGCCTGCGTCTGAACCTGCTGGGAGTACAGCTGTCTGACATTTCTTTGAGGTAATCTAGTGATTTTAGAGCACCTGCTGACAATGAGAGAGCCTGTTTCTGATAGTCAAGTTGCTGAGGAAGAAATGGTGAGAAAATAAAATTTAAATAACTCTAAGATAAGGAAGGAAATCCAATTATAACTTAAGTTTGGTTCCACCGAAATTAAATTAATTCACAATCTGCTAATACTTATTTCTTTAAGGAGTGTTAAATTCCCCGTTGGTAAGAAAAGTAACTTTGCCTCTTAAAGCTAAGTGTTGTCATTTGGAATTGAACACAAAATGGAAACTATATAAAACACCACATTACATTTACGATCTTGTGTAAAAGATAGAGCAAGACATGACCTTTGTGTTATGTAAAATAACATGGTGAGTTTTAGTAATAGCTATAGCACAATAAACCACAATTATGGTAACAAGGAATGTTGCCGCAAATTAAAGGTTATGCAAAATGTGCACTTCAGCTCTTCGTGCAGCCCCAAAAAGCCACACAAACATAAGTCAGATGATCAACAAAGCAATAATACCAGTATTTTTCAAAGCACAATACACATTTTTCTGACCGTATATCTGCTCCACCAACGTAGTCTCACGGTAGTTTGTGAAATAGTCACGAAATTGAATCTATTTGATTTGTGTACATATACACACAAATTCCCCCTTTTTTTTTTAGCACGACTTTCAACAGTCACTTTCCGCTCTAGTCTTTTCAAAATAAAACCACTAAGTTAGGTTTAGGAATAGATTGACTTGGTTAGGCTTAGGAAACAAAACTACTTAGTTAGGTGTAGGAAAAGATCGTGGTTTGGGTTAAAATAACACCGTAAGTGCCATAACTTAAGTCCGGAAGTTACGTGGCAAATAAATCAACTTTGACTTGTGGTTTCACACGAGACATGAACACCGTTCTCCTGGGCGAAAGTCCTGTGTTTTTTGATCCACCTTGATTTTGTGCAGACCATCACAAAAAAAATGTTAAATTTGTGTCTATGTACACAAATCAAGTAGATTCAATTACGTGATTATTTCACGAACTGCTGTGCGACAAGGTTGGTTCCACAGTTACTTGTTCTTGCATTTTAATTTGTTTACCTTTTTTTTTGTCTTTTTACTTTCAGAGTGCGGAGAAGGAGTTGAGCTAGCATTGTGTTGGTGAAGTCCCCGATAGCATACAGTAGATGTCTCACAGAGTGTTAGCTGTCTTGCTGCTGCAGCAACTTTTAAATATCTCTCTCTAGGGTCTTTTGAGGTGAAATGTTTGGTGGTCTGTGGTGTTTTGTTGGGTTCCTTGTCCAAATATGTGTCTGTCTGTCAACATGACATACTATTGCATGTCTCTGCTCAAATCTGACTGGAAAAGAATGCCAAAAAGGGTGCACTCAGCAGGGAAATTATCAATATTTCAAATCCAAATTCCTCGACTTCATACTAGCTCTGTTTTCACACTCACTTTCATCATGATGGGATGTTGACGCGTTTATTCATTTTACATTTTTTTGGGTAGCATAGATTATGAAACACTGTGTGAAAGCACGTGTTACACGTTTTTGACAAAGTCCAAGTCAGTAAACTGACTCAGTAGCGTGAGGCCTTAAGGCCTTTACATATCGGGGTGTGACAAATAAATGATATGAAAATGCAAAATACTTACCTGCAAATATTATACTGTATGTCTAGGGCTTTTATTGGGAAAGGTAAGAACGAAAGGCGTGGATCCGGTCAGCACTGCCTTTGTCAAGGTTGAAAGAAGTAACAAATGTTGTCGTCCTGTTTCGCACCATGGAGCCTCCGTGTTGTTGTTTCATAAATATAAGCACAACTCAACCTGTTTCCGGACAACTTGATTGGTTGATGCCTTTACTCGCGGTGCGAAAGCTGCTTTATCGCTACATAATATTCACATTCTGTGTGAAAGTATTCATGACAAAAACAACGTGCGAATTAATCGCACAAAAAAAAGTTTTTAAAGTAACGTAGCTAAGTTTTGCTAAAGCTGGGTAACATTTGCTAACATTAACCATTAAACAAGTGAGACAGTAGGGACAGAATCCCTAAGTGTACCATACTGAGGATGGGTGTTTATTTATTGCTTATAAATTCAACTTTTTTATTTGTGTGAGACGCAATGTGCTTTTTTTGTTTGGTACATTTTTTTGGTTCAAAAGCTAGCTTTTACGGGCTACATTTTTCTGTCACAAAGAAATTACAGTTCTTGAAAGTCTGCATGTCTTGTTGACCGCAAACCAATGACTAAAGGAGTAAAGTAGTAACAAAAAGACATTTTGAGCCAGGCTTTGTTCAATTCTCGCAATACACTGCAGTAGAACTTGAAAGCATTCTTCAGTAAAACACAACCAAGGCTATTTATTTCCTCTGTCTTTGGTATATTCCACCATCCAACACTTTGCCTGCCAAGGCTGTGCTTGGAGCAAAAGTGGTTTGCATGGAGAGAGGGAGGGCAGATGCTTATACATTTGGCAGCTGAGGTGAGATTTTATACTGGTGCCACTATACTCCCACCGCTGCTAATCTAAAACCTTGCAGAACACCCTGATTCACGCCACTAATTATTTGTTTCCTGCAAAAAATAGAAATTCACCCTTCCCTGTAATCTCTTTTGACAGAATCACCATTGTAAAGACAGATTATGTGTGACTTCCATTGCTTAAAAGGTGAGACCACTCTTTTCAGTCAACCAGTGACGTGAAAAGCAATTTAGAAGGAACATGCATTTGGTGTTCTGGTAAACACAACTTACCCAAACCATAATGGCTTAATACTGTTTTAGATAACAGTAACACTGTACTAACTTTAAACTTTGATTACAGCAGAAATGCAAATGAAATCTCAACTACAGCTGCCTGCTTGGGGGTTTTGCTCTGAAATCTACACCGTATTCACCTCAACAGGCCACTATAGTGTATTTGTCTTCTTACAGGAAGCCAGAGAAATAAATTAATTTGTGAAAAACATGAGTAGAAGAGTGGAAACCATGTTGCTGGTCCGAGTGTAGTCTTGAGTTGTTGAAAGAAGAGGCAGGATGTGGTAAGAAATGCATAAATGTGCATAACATATTGTACGAGGTACATGAGGAAAGAGTTGAAATACACAACTTCATGTCTTATTCAACTGGCCCAGAGTCGATCTACCCTGAACATGCTGCATTATGTTTTAATTGTACTGAAGGTTTTGAAGTAGATTTTTGAATATCTTGAACTTTACATATTGTTAGCATAGCCTACTGTGCAGATTTCAAAGGATATTCTGGTTGTTTGTGGTATTTTGTTGTATTATGCGGATGGTGACAGCTGATGCCCATAAAGCCAAACCTGCATCAGGCTGTTTAACGCTGCTTTTACTAATTACTAATTGTTAAAAATTACAAGAGAAAACAAGCGCATATTAAAAAAAAAAGAACAACAACAAAAAAACTCCAGACTGTCTAACTACCCCCGTCTGCCCTATTAAAACACCAGTCAATTCTCCAGCTGGCTTTAGCAAAGGAAGGTTTTGTTTGCTTTAATATCTGCTCAGCACAAGTGTTCAGTAGGTTAATGGCTGTACAATGCTCATTTGAGCATAAAGCATTTACCTAACTCTACAGCCCAGAGTGCAACAGATTAGACTGTTGTTAGGCTATTAAATAGGCGTTATCAGTCACTGTAAGCCCCACAGATGTGGGTCAGTAGGAGCCTACTACACCCACCAATAGGTTCTATCATTTATTCACATGGTAGATCACCGAAAGAAGGTATAAATGAACACGGCAGCAACCTCTAGTGACCATAGAAATTATGACAGGAGCAGAAGTGGAAGTCAGGTGCTGTAGTATAGACAGTGTGAAACAAAACACAGGGTTCTTACCCAGGAGACCGGACGTTGCATCCAGTGTGAAACCAACATGTGTAGTTGTCTTGGTGTTCGTCGTTATTTTAATCCAAAACACAATGTTTTTCACTAAACTTAACAAAGTGGGGTTTTTGTGCCTAAACCATAAGAAGTTGTAATTTTGTTGCCTAAACCTAAAGAAGCATTTTTGTTTGTTTTAAAAAGGTGACGTTTCATTACCTTTTACAACATGTTAGAATATGTTGCTTTTAAGTTTCACTTTCACTTTTACACCGTAGTAGGTGTAGTAGGACCTAATGACCCACATCTATGGTGCTTATAGCGACTAATAATGCCTAGTTAATGGCCTGAAAACAGTCGAATTGGGTGCAGCGTGAGTCATGACTTTGACCGACAAGATACACAGGAAATGGGCACATCACCGGGCACAACAAATATGCAACATACTTGTATAATATGCAATGCAACAGTCACTGCTGTCTGTATGCTTCAGGTGGGGAGTTGATTATGCAAATACAAATTCAGAATGGTCAAATTCTGAAATGAAATTGCAGGAACATACAAATTTATGAGGTTTGCCGCTGTGTTATCTGTTCTCTATCACTGCAGTGATCCACAACCCTGTGCACTTGACTCAGTGGAAAAGACTGCATGGGTGGCTGGCACTTCATACTGAGTACAAACTTTGCAAATGCAGCCTGATGGTGAAGACAGATAGGGGTGCAGAGGGCAAGAGGGGCACCATAAATCAACATCTATCTGAGCTGCCACATTTAGTTTGGAGTGATGTCTCCTCAGCATCCCAAAGGCACTGGATGCGGACTTCACAGTGCCTCTCCTGCTCCATGACAGTGGACATGATTGCATGTTTCACAACAACATTGCTCAGAGAAAACATTCTTTCATTTCTTTCTGTCAAGTTATTTTTTTCTTATTTTTAGGGGTGGCATTGCATTAAATTGACTTATAATGACTTTTTGGGCTCAAAAGCAGCAGCACAAATTAAAGTATGTCAACATTTTACTGAGTTGAACTACTTTGTATATGCCATTGTTGAAAAATGTAGTTATTCATTGTATGAAATGTTTGTAGGATTGCATGTTAAGACAAACTGTTACAAATATGATCAAAAAGCAAAAGAGAAGATTTACCAAATTTGTGGATAATTTTGTTAAACCAATGGGTTAGCTAATAATCTTTGGGCTCAAAGCGTTTGTCAGCCACTTAGGCTTGAAGGTGGCTCTGAAAAGTGTCTCGCTTGTTCCTAAAGAGACAAAAGGAGAAAAGGAAAGGAAAAAAGTCATACTTTCAAAAACTTTTCAAACTATTCCTACAGCATAATCCATTTATCCGCTGTTCATTTGTATGCTTTGTCCAAACAAACTTTGTTTCTTGCATATTACAAATACAAGTACATAATGGCGACGAGATTACATTTAACATAATGAGGAAATCTTGTTAATTAACGTATCTGGCATGTTAATACTGAACAAATCAGATAAATGTTCACTGACAACGTATTTCACATCTTTTCCACCAAAATGTCAGATTTTGAAATACAATATCCATTTGTAGTGAATACAGCTATATTAAACTATTTTTATGGTTATGTTTTGGTTAAGGTTAGAGAGAGATCATAGTTGGTTAAATACAGAAAAAAAGTCTGTAGTGATTATTAACAGCTAACCAAAACCATAATCTTTCCCTTATCTTAACCAAAGTGCTCTTTTTGTCTAAACCTAACCACACACGGGAGTGTCATTGCGAACAACGGCCTCTGGAGTCAAAGTCCTGCGCTTTGTACGCCACCGACCACTTCCTGCGCTTCATAAATTTAGCGCTTCATTCACTCAAAAAAACTTTACCTGTGAGCATAATGGGCCTTTCACACAGAACGCACTGAACTTGCCGCCGCACATCAGCAGTAAATAATAGAAAACAAGCAGTGAAAAATATTTTTAGTAAACGTGAAAAAAACCCTTAAAACTTTATTGTATTTGTCATATACATAGAGGTATATGAAATTTGACCTCTGCATTTAACCCTTCCTAAGCATTGTAGGAGCAGTGGGCTACTGTGCCCGGGTAGCAACTTGGGGTTCAGTGTCTCGCTCAAGAACACTTCGACATGCTGACAGTAGGAACTGGGGGTCGAACCGCCAACCTTGCGGTTAAAGGACGACCCGCTCTACCCGACTGAGCTACAACCACCCCAAACTGAAATTAAATAAAAACGATATCTTTTAAGAAAAACTAAAATGAAACTGAAACAATATTGACTGGTTAAAAACTAAATAAAATAAAAATTAACATAAATTATTATTATTTATTTTTTATTTTTTATTTTTTTTTTTTACTGAAAATGGAGACAGCATGAATTTCCGTCAACTCTAGTTACACTGAACCACAGAAATTGAATGGTCTTGACACTCCAGGGGATGGCACTCTGCCACAATTGCTTCACTATAGTAGCACAAAGATTAAACGTTAAACATTATGGCCATTCCTACACAGTTCTCCAACCATGTATTTTGTATGTATATGTCGCAACATACTTCTGAGACATTATAGCTGGCCCCAACAAAAAGAAGCCAAAACTACTGTTAAACTAAATATATAAAAAAATAAAATCAAGCCTTTCTAAAAAACTGAAACTATATTAAAAACTAGCAAACACTCTTTGAAAACTAATGAAAACTAAGCTAAAATGACATTGAAAAGACAAAACTAAAATAAAATAAAAAAAAATATTGAAAATTCAAAACTATTATAACCTTGCACGATATTTGGGCCATGAACAACAAAAGTAGCCTAAGGAGAGTCTTATCATATTCAGTATTTTTTCCATTATTCATTTCTTCTTTCCTTTGACATCACCACCTGGCATGTTGTGCAGTTATGTTAGTCTTTACCAAAATGAAGACTTAACAGCATGGATCTTGAGTTACTAGAAACATGTGTTAAAATAAACGTATGTGATATTCTAACTCACTCTTCAGGAGACAGAATGGTGTCTGTATGGCTCCAAGCTATATACAGAGTGTCTTAATCTCAGTTGTGAATTAAGGTCTGTGGTACAGGATCCTGGGGAATGATTGACACTGTTGCACCATGGCAACGGCGATATACAGAGCCCGGTGTGTGCCAACTCATCCTTAATTTGAATTACAAATGAGTGTGTGTGTGTGTGTGTGTGTGTGAGCAGTGAAAGAGAAATCACTATGCTGCTCCTACAGTTCCTCTTTCTGGTTTTCCATCATGGGATATGTAAGGTTTTGTTTATGCATTTATCTTACACTAGAGTACATCTCTCCACTTTAATTGCAGACTTTGATCACTTTAAATATTTTACTTTTACCTCAGGGAAGAAGTTTTTTGGAAGAAAGTTAGAGGTTAAGTAATCAATATGTGGATTGCGGCTCAAAAAAGAAAAAAGAAAAAATCCAAACTCTGCATTGCTGCTTCTCAACAGCCCATTAGCAAACTCCCTAACCACTATTTAAAAATACACTTGGGTCAAAATTTCATTTTGAGTAGAAGCCGACCGCCATCAATATTCAAAAAAGCTCATCATGCAAAGACCTGTTTTCCAAATTCAAATGATGTTGAATTCATCAAACACGTTGACACTTTTGCTTATTTGGCACAAAACTTGTAATGTCGTGGTTCTCTTTAATACATTTTTCTTCAAATTAGAGTTTGTCAAAATGATGACTTATTAAATTACAGTATTTTTTATTTATTTTTTTTTTTTTTTGCATCTGAATTGTAATAGCCAGGGTAAAAGGTCCGTCAGTTCTCCGTGCCAAACTCATTTGGGACTTGAGCAAGCATTTGGGGTTTGCAAAGCAATTTAAAGCAATAGAGTGCAGTCGTGAATGTGCACAAGCTCTTTGTCATAAGGAATTAGCAGCAGCTTGTTTAATGTATTTAGGATTATGATGATGTGAATGGTAATTATGATCATGGTAATGATGATTAAAATGTGGATGCCTCCAAGGTAAAACAAAATGAGAGAGAAAAATAGGCTGTAAATGAATTGGTTTTTAAATGATCAACTGCTGACTATCGGAATTCTAGATATGCTGAGGAGTGATTAGCTTCGTTTGATCAACGCAAGACTCCACCTGTTTCAAAGGAGTGCTGTATCCCCCAGCCTTACTCTCTACTCTCTTCAATCGTCAGAGAAGGTGTCATCTTCCTATCTCTGTTATAACTCTTGTTTAAATTTTTCTATGAGAGAACAAATGTCATACATTGTGATTTTATTTGTTTATGTTTATGGCTAGAATATGGCTTCTTTTCCATGTCTTTTAGCCATGATGCTACCTCATCACAGACAACATCTTTGGGGCCTAGTAGCATGTAGTGCTACCTCGGTGTAAGTAGTTTACGTAAATATTAGAGGCACTGTTTGAATTGTATAGATCACTGATTCTCAAAGTGGGGTATGAGGACCCCCAGGGGTCTGTGGCACGTAAAATAATTTGCTATAAATTATTTAACATTGTGCTGTATCATTATTAAGTACATATCTAACAAGAACATGCATATTGTGTCCATTACTCCCACCCATGTTAGCTTTGGGCCAATAGAAACTCTGATATGATTGTGACACATCACGTCAATCTGTCGTGAATCAGACACTCAGTGCGTCCATATAGTCAAGTGATGCTAAATTGAGAAAATATGATGAGAGTTACTATATCGAGCGACAGTGACGGAAGGCCAAAATGTGCAATGTGACTTCAGGAGTAAACAAAGCTAAGCTAAGCTAAAGTGACATCTGATTACAAAGTGCCCTGAATATCAGGGTAACACAAAGTGGTGTAAACATGATTCAAATTGAAATGCTTTTCTGTTTATCACTATCAAACAAGTATTTAGGTTGAAACTTTTTAAAAAACAAATAGTTCCAATGGTATATAAGAGGAAAAAGGGTAGTAAGTTACAATTAAGAGGGGGTCCTTGGAATATTGTCTCCCCTTTAAGGGGTCCCGGGGTCCTAAAAAGTTTGAGAACCCCTGATATAGATTACACTCCTGGCTTTTGTTAAAATGCAACTCAGCGAACATGTCTGTCCCAAAATATAAGGGAAGAGATTTGTTTGCCAGTTATCACAGGTGGGGATGCTTTAGTCAATTTTGAACGCTCTCAGCAGAACATTACACTCCCATCAGGAACACCACACCCAACATGGCAGTAATGTCTGCCGTTACCGGGGGACCCAGTAGTTTAGCAGAGCACCAGTCAGCCAGACTGGAGGAGGTGCAGGAAATTACAGGAAGTGCATGGTGCAAGCAGCAGCAGAAACACTGGCAAAGAGTTTGCCACAGCCAGGAGGAGATTAACCCACAATTTAAGCTGTTTATGTGAGCCAGAAACACTTCTAGCCAACACTTTTAACACTTCTATTCATAGACTAACCCACCATTCAGTCACAATGCTACCAGGAACTTTTACAAACATCGGGACTTTTTTTTTGGTACCCAAGAACCTATTAAGGTTCTGACCAGAGGAACAAATTGCTTGTTTTGTATATGTTGTAGTCTTGTTATGCATGTTTTCTTATATATTGTTGGCATATATACGTTTTGATTGTTGCAGACTTCAGTTGTATAACCACCTAATCAACCAGTCAAAAAAGAGCAAACTGAAGGGAGAGATATGGGAGCGCGTCAGAGAAATTAAATTGAAACTTAACATTTTGAATGATTATTTAATCATGGTTTCTAACTAAACAACATATCCTCATTAAATGGTTTGTATAATATCTTACGAAAAGTGTGCATTTTCCTACAAATATCCAGCAACACATGTCAATTTCCACTTGTTACTTTTAAAAATAAATTTTTGTCTTCCCAGAAAACAGCTTGGTTAGGTTGAGGCAACAAAACCACTTAGTTAGGTTTAGGAAATAATTTACTTGGTTAGGTTTAGGCAACAAAACTACTTAGTTAGATTTAGGAAAATATTCATTTGGTTATATTTAGGCAACAAAGTACTTAGGTTGAGGCAACAAAAGTGCTTAGTTAGGATTAAGCAACAAAAGTACTTAGTTAGGATTAGGCAATAAAACTGCTTAGTTAGGATTAAGCAACAAAAGTACTTAGTTAGGATTAGGCAATAAAACTATTTAGTTAGGTTTAGGCAACAAAACTACTTAGTTAGGATTAGGCAACAAAACTACTTAGTTAGGATTAGGCAATAAAACTACTTAGTTAGGATTAAAAGAACGTGGCATGGGTTAAAATAAGTACAGCAGTGGCGTAACTTATGTACAGAAGTTACGTGGCAAATTAATCAACGTTGACTTCTGGTTTTACACGGGGTACGAACACTGGTCTCTTGGGCGAAAGGCAGGTGTTTTTTGACCCACCCATCCACCCCGCTCTACGTGGCGTTTGCCACTTCCAGGATCATGATTACATGGATTACATACAAATTGATTTTGTGGGATATATAGGAATTATAGTGCATTGCTTTCTGTAGGTATAGCTACGAATGGTGTATGAGAACAGCCTGAGCTAAAGTGGAAAACAAAGGAATGCACGTTATGCATTATGCATATCTAAAATTGAGCACATTCTGCGATTACTCAATTGGTGGAATAAAATTTGAATCATCATCCCATTGCCAAAATCTGACAATCAAGGCTTCTATTTCTAAATGACAATTTATAATCTCTTCAGGATGGTACTGTAATTGTGGCAATTAAACCGTCTGCCAGTTTATTAATACACATCTGTTGGTATGCCACATTGTGTCTGTTTAGCACCATGGCCTACAGCCTTCCTTCTCTCCCTTCCTTCCCTGTCACTTTTCCCATCCATCTTTCACATTCTCTGTCTCGGTTTCCTGAGGCATTGAACTCACCACAACAAAGGCTTGTCTTCCTTACAGCTGGTGCATTGAATTCCTCCCAGTTTGGACATCATGGGGATGATGGATTTATTGTTACTGAAGGATTTTAGTTGGACGAAAAAAAATTCTGCGTTCCTGTAAAACTGAGGCAATTATTGTATTGTATTCCTTCATGCAAATTCTTTACTGTGTGTAATATAAGAGTTCAGTTTGAAGCCATTTAGGAGCTCCATTGACAGCTGACTATTAATGGATTTAGTAGGGGTTTCTGAAGCTGCCTTTTTAATCTACAAAACATTTTAGCTGTGCATTTTAGCATCGAACAGATGTAAATGTATCTGCACTGCCTTGTCCTGTTGCCATTTTCCTTTCCATCTTAGATTTTTTTCTTCTTCTTTTACCTACACAAATTGCCACTCATTTAATTTTTTTGATCAGATGATGGTAAATTATATTTAAAAAAAACACTTTAAAACACAACACTGTTATTGGTAATCTCTTTCCCTGTGCCAGCTGACATAAAACGCCACAGTTCCTCTCTCTTGGCATTATGTTAAATCGCCAAAGCAAACATTGATGTTGTCTGGCCCAAGGGGAAGTGCAAGCAGATGTGGGGAAACTGTGTGCCAGTAGGATCATGAGGGTGTGACAGTAAGGTGTATCAACAAGATGGCAGCAGGCAATGGACCAAGAGATCTCTTGAGTGGAGCTTTAGCTCAGGCAAACAAAGGCATCAAAGTGCATGTTCTGATTTTGAATATAATACCGCAAGATCTTTCAACATCTTGTAAATATAAAGACATACTACAGTGATTGTGTTGGGCTCTGTCTGCTGCCAAAATGCACATTTCACAAGAATTTCAGTCACCTACTAAAAATTGTAGTTGGTTTATTTTAATAACTTTGTTTTGTTTTAGTCAACGTTTTAGTCGGTGCACATTGAGTCATCGCATCCTTTATAAACACACATGGAGCGCAGAAGCTGCTGCTGCTCCTCTACTAATGTGCTGCTCACATCTCCTGTGTAGACACAGACCTACACTAATGGTGCTTTGAAAAACCTACACAAAGTCTTGAATCCTTTAAACTAATCATCCACCGCATAGTTTTGACCTTTTCAATGGTGTGGCATTTTAAATGGGTTTGTATTTAATAGGCCCCGTACATGCATTATCCTGTACAGGATTTGAACACCTTTTTATTCATCGTAGCAAAACCACATAAAAATTGAGGACATGGGCGGATTATGAGACCAAGGGCCCCTGGGCACAGACATGCAAAAGGCCTCATCACCTCTCTTACACAGGAGCAAGAGACACACACTTTATCTATCTGTGGTTTTGTGTCTCTTTGTGGCCACGTTGAGTCTCTTTTTAGATGTTTTGTGTAACTTTTTGTAATTGGTTTTATTAGAGTTATTTTTTGTCTGTGGTTGTTTTGCCCCTTTTAGTAGTTGTTTTGTGTGTCTGTGTGGTTGTTTGGCGTCTCTATGCAGTTGTTTTGTGTCTCTATGCAGTTGTTTTGCCTCTTTTTGTAGTTGGTTTGCATCTCTTTGCAGTTATTTTGAGTCTCCTCGCGGTTGTTTTGCCCCTTTTTGTAGTTGTTTTGCATCTGTAGTTGTTTTGCATCACTTTGTAGTATTTTTGGGTCTCTTTGTAGTTGTTTTGCATCTCTTTGTAGTTGTTTTGTTTCTCTTTGTAGTTGTTTTGGGTCTCTTTGTGGTTGTGTTGCCCCCTTTTGTAGTTAATTTGCATCTCTTTGTAGTTTTGTATCTATTTTGGTTGTTTTGCCCCTTTTTGTAGTTGTTTTGCATCTACTTGTAGTTATTTTGCATTTCTTTGAGGTTGCTTTGCGTGTCTTTGTAGTCGTTTTGTGTCTATTTGTGGTTGTTTTGCCCCTTTTCATAGTCATTGTGGTCCTTTGTGTCTCTTTGTAATTGTTTTGGTGTCTTTGTAGTCTTTTTGTGTCTCTTTGTTTTATGTTTCTTTGTGGTCATTTTCAGTCACTCTGGTCTAGGTCCATTGAGTAATCCATCCATGGTTGAGGATAGTTCAACTGAGTCTTGGTGTATTGTGCTGTGTGTGCGATTGCTGTTTTGTTTCCTACTTTTTCATGATGAAGCCCTAATTATTTCCATATATCGAGTTGCAAAATCTTTATGAATGCAGCTAATGACGCGCCATACTCTTTGTACAATCCAACCAGCAATTATGAGGTGTTATCTGTGTCCTGAAAAATGTCTCACCTTATGAACCAGCTGTTCAAGGCTCATTCCCAGGCTCACAGCAGAAATCGAACCCAGCTAATGTGAAGTGGATAGAAGCCTGTAATTGTGAGCGACGTTCCAGCTGGCATTTTGCCCTGGAAGAAGACACATCCACCCCCCCCTCCCGCCCCTGTTGGGGTCCTTAACCAGATCTGCCTGTTTCCCCTCTGCACATAGCTAAACGTTTAACCTCTTCAATGACTTTTCTGTTGGAAAAAAAAAAAAAATCTGGGCACTGCTAACACTGCAGTGGCGCCACTCCAGGCGGGATCAGTGGCTGTCGCTCATGCTCACAGATCAGTAAGAACTAAGGCCTGCCACTCTGTGATGGCACAAGAGCTCTAGGGGACGGAGGGTGCTTTGACACGGGGGGCAGGTTTTCTTTTCTTTCTTTTTTTTTTCATACCACAAACCAGCAAATCAAATCACATTTTCTGCTCTCTGCAGACACAGAATTGAACACTTTTCACCAACGTGATATTCCAAATAAACATTCCCAAAATTATTTTAGGCTAATTAGGGCTCTGCTTTCAGCCATATACTGGTTTTGAGGTTTTGTTTTTTGTGTGATCTACTGGAGCATTCAGCACTGAATCAGTGCCGGTGTCTTGTGCTACATTTTCCAATTCCAACATCAGTGCCAGTTTGTCATGTATTATTTTGGGGGTATCTTCAAAATGCACTTTGATTCGTAGTCCGGTGGTTTGATATATGTACAGGATGTATGCATGCATAGAACAGTGGTTTGATGAATGTATACTTGGACTATATTTTAGCTCTCGAGTGTAACGAAATGGGGTCATTCATGTCACGAGCAATGTGCCGTATCTGTATTTTATACATGAATTTATCTTTTGTTTAGTCTGTCTCCATACTCAAGTGAGCTGGCATGGTAAGATGGCATTGGCTGCAACCCAGCTTTCCTCAATTTAGGAACAACAGCGCCTCCTAGGGTAACACATGGCAGTGCATAATCTGTGCCTTCCTCTCTGCCCCCTCCTTCTCCGTCTCTATTCCTTTGTTTCCCTTATTTTGGGGCAGAGCCTTCGGGCTTTCTGGGAGAGACATGATGCAGCTCAGGTTTTTTGCAAATGTGTAGGAGGCTTTCAAACAACTGTAGCTGTTGCAAAGTTGCACTAAGTAAGGAGAGTGTGAGGAATGCTGTTACAGTGTTGTTGGAAGGTAAAGAAGAAAATAAACACTGAAAGAAGCTTCAAGGAAGAATGGAGTATTATGAGACAGAAAGAAAAAAGTAATCATCCAAGGAAGTAAGAGTTTTTTTTTTTAACAATGCCAAGAGTTTGTCTGGCAACGCAAACAAACACAAGTGAAAGCCAGCATGTTAATCATCTTTGGACAATGAAAGTGATAGTGAAGCAATGCCACGTGAGCATGTGCCGTAGCGACCAAGAAATCTCAATACTGTCTTAACATATCTGCACACTTCTCACAGGGAAGCAACTTTCTTTCCAGTTTTCTACTCTTTCATTGCAACATTCATAGCATCAAAGTGTCCTAATTTTGAAAAAGCTTCTCTACTTATGTTGGTAGCAGGTTTCCAATCTAGTGTTGAACTTTCCCCCTCTCATTTTCACCCCTCATGCCAACTTGTTTACTGTAAATACCCTGTTCACATAATTGCTGTGGTACTTCATAAGGAGGTCCTTATAAGAGCAGCAAACATCAAGTGGATTCTTGATTCGAGTGCCACATTGGGGGCTTTGAGTGGGTTGTTTTTGGATCTTAAAAGCTCAAACTCTGAACACCACCACCCCCACCGCCGCCAAATCTTGCAGGTCTGCCTCTTGCCCGCAGAGCATTTTTATGGAGCTTAGTAGTTCCTCAAAAGTCCTCCTTTCATTTTCTGACTACATCCCCGATCTTAGTGAGAGAGCAGCCTGGTTGTTTGGCTGGTCTCACCTCCAGAAGTGCTGAAAGGTTTCCAGAATATCTTAGGCTGAACTGAGCCATCTTTCCTATTGCCTTTCCAAACTCCTCCGTCAGCGGGGCTTTTGCTTCCAACCTGTCGAGACGACAGCTTCCCTCGCCCAATGTCAACAAGCAGCCTCTTGGGTTGCCACCTTGGCAAGCACTGACTCTGGTCACAGCGTGTCCATATGACCCTATTTCTTGTCATATGGGTCCTGTTCTCTGGACAGTCTCAGATTTCTGATCTTGTCTTTTTGTTGTACTGCAGCGCTTTCTGTCAACACTTTTCATAATATATATATAACTGAGAGTGATGACTCGCAGACTCAAAAGCAGCGGTTCTCCCAATTGCAGAGTTGTATGGAGCCTTTATTTCCTCTAGGAACAGCTTAAATATATTATAAAAAAAAAATAGATTTTTTTTGGCAGCCACCGTTGTTACATGGATGAGGATGTGATAGTGTTTTGCCACAAAAAAACATACAATATTGAAAAATTATTATTTTCTTGTGAGGTCTTTCTGGAGGAAAACCTATGCCGCATCAAATATGCAGATAATAAAGTCAGATTTCAGATAATCCACTCTGGCGATCCCAAACGATAACAGCCAAAAGACGAACAACAACATTTTCCTGGGAGGTCTATCATAGAATCCTAATAACAATTGCAGTTATTTGTACTTTATTAAACAAGAACAAAGCTAAAGTGCTAAAGCATTTTAAATCTCTCATGACAGACAAGCTTTACATGTCTGCTACAGGATGCCAAATATCCAGTAGCATCAAAAAACAGTTTGCCGACTTGAAGGACGGTGAGCAAATCAACGACCAAGCTCAAAACTACCAATCATTTCATCTTCGGTGATGTAAAATTCCATATGCCGGTTCTATCCCTCACAACAATGCACTCAGAGCTTACATCACAAAAGGAAAGGCTATGCGCACCGACTGTGTGGGAAAAAGACTCCTATAGCCAAGTGTGCAAAATGCTCTGAAATAAACGTCTGAAGCAAACTACTCAAGGACAAAATAGAAGTTTTTGCAAGGCAAGGGCTTCTCTGATGTTTGAAGCATGGCCATATGATTAAAGGCTGCAAGGAGAAGCTGTGCCGGCAGGTGTGTTCCCTGATGTATCCGACTGTTTGACAAAATGAGATAATGCAGGTGATCAGACAGACAATGATGACAGTCAGAAGCAATCAGTCACCAGCGCTTTGTTCTGTGCATCAAGTGGAGCTTGTGGACTTCCCTTGATTAACACAATGCATGTAAAAACATAAAAGCATTGATTCATGCATTTCTTCACTATGCAAACACTACATACTTTTGTCTGTAAAAATAACAGTAAACACAATCCAGACAGTGGGACCAATAGAGTTGTTTAAACTACAAAACATTGTATATACAATGCATTCAATAAGAACCATCTCAATGCACAATGAGTTAGATTTAAAACATTTAAAGGGGACATGTTATCTCATCTCCAGGTTCATACTTACATTTTGGGTTTCTAATAGAACATCTTTACATGCTTTAATGTGCATAAACACATTATTTATCATACTCATGAACAGGATATCGCAGGAACGCCTTGAGGGAATATCTTCAAATTTGGCGAAAACATCCAGCGGTACTCAAGGATAAACTGATTAGAATTTGGTGGTCAAAGGTCAAGGTCACTCTGACCTCACAAAACACGCTTTTGGCCATTACTCAATAATTAATATGCTAATTATGACAATGTTACACAAATTGCTAATAGGATATAATGACAAAGTGATGACTTTCTGATCGGACATGAATGTAAACTGCAACTTGACTAGTTGGTGGAGGTGTACAACCACGATGCAGTAAATCTAGTATTTTTTTTTTTTTTCATTCCAAGATACAACCCTATCAATCCTCCCCAAATGCCAAGAACACGTGGAAAACACTGTAAAAATGTGTCGGCAACACCTATCACCGGCAGAAAAAGCTTGTCTGGCTAACACGCAGGCAGCCACCAGTGTTGCTGTTGTGGGGGAGATAAGGATGGAGGGGAGTGGACAGAGTGTTGTGTTTGAACTTCAGATAGCTATAGTGATGACTTAATTCGCTTTTCTGTCTCAGTCCTGCACTCGCTGACCTTTCTTTCTAATCCCTTTTTCCAACCACAGTATTTGTCAAAGGCCTGGGTGGTGTGACCTGCTTCCCAGGGTGATAAAATCAAATTCATTCCATTCATGGCCACTCTTTCTGCCTGTATCCTGATGCATGGCCTCACAAGCATGTTCAATAAAGTTTACGTACGGACATAAAGAAGCATCAACTATGGTATGTAAGGTTACATGTGTGTTTCCACACTGTAAAAAAAACATTTTTTTTTACAGTGTTTTTCAAGAAATTTTACATTTTTTGTCTGTATTTCAAAATGACAGAAAAAAAAGTAAAAATGACATGTTTCATTTGTGATTTATATGTAAATGGTCTTAGATTTACAGTATTTTTTGTAATCACAATCCTAATTATCTGTATTTAAGCTTGTCTTGATCATTTTTAAAGATAATTATTCTGTTTTCTAGAGGTTTATGACTCCATTTTAACAATTAATGTATGTTAGAATAAAAGGATTTCATGAAATTCTAAAAATATTTCTTGTAAAAATACAGATTTATTTTGCAAAACTTCTGAGTTAATGTAAATTTGGGCTTTTGCAACGTAAAATTACATGTTTCATTTGTGACTTATATGTAAATGATCTTGGCTTTACGGTGTATGACTATTCTAATAATAAATATATGTTGTAAAATGTATGTAAAATTACAGTAATATAAATATATTAACATATAAATATAATTACTGTTTTTTTTGACAGTTTATTTATGTTAATTAACGGACAGTATTTTTCCATTTTTAACAGACATTTTCTGGCACCCCTGCTGCTGGAAAATTTCCGTTATTTTACACTTTTTTTTTTTACAGTGCAGGTCTGACTTCCTTTTATCTGATCCATTTGTCTGCATGTTATTTGAGTGGATTTTTTCTCGCTAGGTCAAGTTGTGTTGCTCATGCAGCACTGTATTAAAACTTTAAATGACTTCTACATACTGTAGAAATATGCACAAGGTGCATGTGTTTTTGTATGTAATGTGCGCTGATGTGTTTCCAGCCCCAGTGTCCCTTGTGTGCCTGCCCTCCACCGTCTTGTCCCCCATAAACACATGAAGGCAGATGGAAGGTGTATGCGTGGGGGGAGGAAGAAGAAGAAGAGGGGGGGTAGGGAAATGTACGCTGCATTATTTATCGGTTCTCATCCATGTCAATGCTTTGTGCTCATTTCCCAGTGACATTTCAGAGGTTGAGGGAAAAAGCAACAAAACAATGTAATGGAGAGAAAGACCTTCAGCAGAGCACAATAGAGCTGAAAGAAGCGTGACAGATGAAGCAAATGCCTCGATTACCTCAACAATTCCCTCTCTTGCCTATCTGTACAGCCTGGTGTGTAGATCACATGTACAAGAGACTGGGAACACAACAGCGTACCAGGGCTGCTATAGTACATGAGCTCCTCATTATTATACGGGAGATATGTTGGATCCGCTCTCATCCCCATCTTCACAGGCCTCTCTTTCATCTGTCAAGTCTAATGAACAGATGTTGCTCAGCTGTTGGAGTCAACATGATGGACTGAGTCGCTGGCAGGCACATCATTCTGCTGAGAGAAAGTGAGCGGGGTCATCTGGACAGTGAACAGCGTGCCAGGGCGCCTTGACTCTTCCGCGTTTCTCACCTTCTATTCTACCTCATCGCCGCCCTCATCGCTGACATTCAGGAGTCTTTCCACCTCGAGCCCCCATCCCCCTCGGCACTCTACCACCCGCTGTCCTGTCCATCTGACCCCTTGTCAGCCATTCTGTTCGACTGATCACTTACCTGTAACGTGCCCTTGTCCGCAACTTGAGAAGCCGGCCGGCGAAAAGGTCAAAATATTTATAATAAGGTCAACAAGGCCTCTGAGAGGCGAGGAAGGGAGGAAGGAGAGGAAACAGCAGCAGGGGGGATATGAAAGAATGAAGGTTATATGAAATGTCACTCAATATTTTTGATACAGAGAATCATACACTGTAAATGTTGTTCTCCGTTTCTTTAATCTAAAGAGATATCACACATTTTATTTGTGACATTAGATGGTTCAATACAGATTTATAAACATGAAGTTTCACCCCATGCAGAAGCCAAAAGAGAAGCAACTGTGTTACCACTTTCAAATTCCCTCACAATTCTTAAGATGCATTTTCAACAGCATAAGCGAGAGAGGAGAGAGAGAGATTTGTTAGTAAGATCGCCACTTGAAATGATTGACCACCCTAAACCACCTGGCACATGAACAGCAAAGCTACCAAAAGGCATTATGTTTAATCGGCCAAAAGTGCTGCAGTGATCACATTTAATGCTAGCACTTTCCCCTAACACAATAATTGAGTTGGTGCATTTTAAACTTAGCGGAGAAGAAGGTGACAGGTCCATCCCCCTCGTTGATAATCTCCCTGTAATAGGACGACACCTGCTCCCACACTCAAGTGTCCACCTGCAGTGAAAATTGTTCCTCTACTCGCGGAGCAGCCAGTGTCTGAGCACATTTTCAAACACCTTTTGACATTTGTCAAAAGGCGCTCCAGACATACTTAGCCGAGGCTTTTATCAAATCTGTCAAGGGCGCTACAACTGAAGAGAAATTCTTTTCCAAAATGGGTGATAAAAACACACCATACCTATTTAACGCATGAGTTCCTTTTTAGTAGTGGGTGGCAGATAGTGAGTGATAGCCGTAACTTTATCCCTGTACTACACTTTTTCCTTACTGGACCACCTTCACCGAGTATGTGACGGCCTTGGCGGGCTCCCATTCTCCCAGTTTAGTCGACCGTACCCGAGCCAATCTGTCAAACATCTCTTTCTCCGTTGCATTTCCTTGTGTTGTTGTCTTCGGCAGCACTCGCCGCTGCTCACAGCACTGTGTGTGCTCAGTTGGTGGAACTGTGTAACTACAGGCCATGTCCTGTTTGTCGTTATTGGTTTCAGCACATTTGCAATGTCCTCAACCCTGTCTCATTCCACTGGGGTAACATCCAAGAAGCACTCATCCTTCCCAGTGTAGTTTCGATCAGACATCGGTCCCTTGTTCCAGCGGTTGATCGAGCACGGAACATGATGAATGTTGCCAACATATTTTATGTTCAGGGATATTTTGGTAGTCTTGATTTTGGCTTTTTTTTGGGGGGAATAAAATGCTCCATCTGATTTGCACAGCAGCAACAATAGGCCAAATCAGGTCTGCCTTGAGTGCAGCTTTAACACAGAGCTGGCCTGTATTGCAACTTTTTTCAAAGCTTGATTCGAATAAATGTCAGGCTTTGACACATTCTTCTGCTTTAGATGTAAAACCTGCAGGGAAAGGGACAGCATTTGCTCACAGATGAAGGTGGATAATGGCTCAGAAGCTACCGCAGAGTTTTGCTCAAATATCGAAAGAGATTTAACCCCTTAACACTCCGACGGCCCGACGGCGGACCCGGACACTTTTTTGTCTTTCGGAGGTTATTGTGGGCTGAGTTGTCAAGCTAGAGAGAAGATACGGGTATCATATGAAACTAAAAACTACACCAAATCATCCTAGCTTGTGGATCCAATGAGCCAAATAGTATTAATGTGTGAGGATGTTAGTCCCCATAGTAGCCATTTCATTGTAGTGAGACCATTTTTCCTCACTGTATAAAATGACCTGTTGTGACCTCTAGGATAATCACAGCCTCATGAAACTTTACATCCACACACTATAGACCTAGGGAATTCAGAGGAGAGATGGCTTTCTTAGCTATATTGACAAAAAAGGGGATTTGTGCTTGCCATCCAATCCTCGAAAAATGCAATTATTGCAGAAATCTCCAAAAGTGAAAAGTTTTTGAAACCAAATCACAGCATGGCTTTTTCTATAGTGTTCCTCAAGGTCTCGGGGTCTTAATGTGGTATTTTGGAGGGATTATTTATCATTTTTATCAATTCCCAAGTGGTAAAAAAATGGTTACATTTTGCACCAAATCTGTAAAACAAATGGTATCATCCCAAAAATGTCTGCAACAACTTCAGAGACATAAGAGAGCATGGGAATGACCATCACAAACGTATATCATCATATTCTACACTCTTACACATTAACAATTTATTTTAATGAATTAATTTGTTTATTAATTCATTTTTATTTCTTATTAATGACTATGTGACACACAATACTGAGCTGAATCTCAAATTAATCTTCAGGTCCCCAGCTTTCAGATGGATATACACCACTTCTATGTGGCATGTACTGCTTAATTTCTATCTACCGCTGAACATCCCCTGTCCCCCACCCTTACCAAAGAGGGTGAAATTGTGAGGGGTTAAGCACAATGCAGAGGTCAAAATGCTTCTTTGGGACAGCTAATGTGCCGGCTTGTTTTTATTCAAAACATTCTTGATCCTAATCATTAAGACCTTTCAATGGATAGTTTAGATATGATCATTTCCACTGTCAGACCACAAATGTTTCATTTTTCAGAGAATTCAGTGCCATTTTATCCCCATTTGACATATAGGATTGTCTACTGGAACATCGAGTCCATGGCTGTCCTCTCTCCAGTCGGAGTTGCTCCTCTTGAATCCAAACAAAGTTCCAGTAGAATCAGCTGCCATATTAAACAAAATGCAATCAAGTTAAGTGCGTATGGAAGAATTATTAAAAAAAATTGCTTTATGAACAACAGGAGAAACTAATGCTGAAATACAAAAGCAGTAAGCTGAGACTGCTTGGTACAAACATCTTCCTGTAAATGTGAGACGTTCTTGGCCTTCTTTTATAACTCGTAGATAAAATACAGGCAGCTACAAATGATAACAAATTTGCAATTGGTATTTTTTTAGATCTCTCTAAAGCTTTCGACACCGTTAATCATGACATTTTGTTAGCCAAATTAAAACACTATGGTTTCCAAGGTAATACAATAAAATGGTTAACTAGTTATATGACTGGAAGAGAGCAATATGTATTAATAAATGGTAGTGCTTCAAACTCAGTTCATATAACATGTGGTGTACCACAAGGATCTATTTTAGGACCCTTATTATTTCTAATTTACATTAATGATTTTTTACTATCTTGTAAATTTTCTTTTCCTATTTTGTTTGCTGATGATACCAACATGATTTTATCACATACTGACTTTCACACTCTAATAAATAACACAAATGAGGAAATGGAGAGAGTGGCAAAATGGTTTCAACTCAATAAGCTCTCATTAAATATTAAAAAGTCCAATTTCCTAATATTTGCGGGAAAGGGCCGGAGGTATATTAGGGATTATGCGAGAGTGTCAGTAGATGGAAAATAAATTGCTCAAGTCTCCCACACTCGTTTTTTAGGCATTTTAGTTGATGAAAAATTAAATTAGAAAAAACACATACACTTTATTTGTAATAAAACTGTGAAGTCACTAGGAATCATCAGCAAACTAAGAAGTTTCATAAATGTTTCTTATTTATTAACTTTATATTATTCCATAATTTATCCTTATCTGATTTATGGTAATATTGTTTGGCCAAATACATACCCCTCCAATCTTCATAAACTTTATTTGTTGCAAAAACGATTTGTAAGACTGGCAACTTTGTCAAACTTTAAGGAGGCCTCTGCTCCACTGTTCAGGAAACTGAACCTTCTTTCAGTTTATGACATAAATATTCATAAAATGTGTGCGTTTATATATAAATATATGTTCTTGCCTTCTTCTTTACCATCATGGTTTAGCAACTTCTTTAAATCTAATTCTCAAATTCATTCACATAATACTAGACAGGTTATTCATCTTCACCTGCCTTTTTACAAAACAAAACATGGCCAGTACTCCCTCAGATATCATGGTCTACAAATATGGAACACCAAAAATACATGTTATCAAGAGCTCGTTATCCTTAGAACATTTTAAAAGGAAAATTTCATCACATTTAATTAATGATGTCTTATTATCTTTCGATATGTTTAGATATATTTTCTGTACTGTTTTTTGTATGTATTTCATTGTTTTTATTGGGTTGTTTTCCACTGTTTGGTTAGGTTTTTCTGCACATTTTGTTTACTTCTTGTTGTTGTTTAACTTTTGTTGTATTTCTAAAATTATGTTAGTTTAGATTTTTCTTCCTTTGTTGTTATTATTTTTTTTTTTTCTCCTGGGGTTAGGGGGAGGTCCTTATTGTATAAGCCTACTTTTTGACCTCTCCTGACACATTTCTTGTTTTGTTTTCATTGACTGGATTTTGTGAAGTTTTATATATGTGCAAATAAAAAATAAATTAAATTAAATTAAATATTGAAAAATATTAGAAATAAAATTGTTTAAATTATGAGTATCATTCAGAAATACCTCAGCATTTATTTGGAATTTTACAACCTTTCATAGAATTGTGACTGTGGCGAGTTGCAGCGCTATATAAGTGCAGTCAATTTACCACTTAATATATGTTACATAGCCTTCATATTATCAATAGTTTTCTTTCAATGGTCCTGATCTCTGCTCTAACAGTACAGTGGAACAATGGATATAGATTTCTTGGCTACTCTCTCATGTCCACTCCAAAATGAAGCCAAGAAAGCTTCTTTCTGATAGTGAGCAGCCAGAGTGACCAAGAGAGAAGTCGAAAGCCTACACAAATAGACCACAGTGCCCACGTTCTTTGCCCTGCACACAGCAAATATGCATGCAAGGGGAATTCCCAGTGTAACGGCAGATGTAACGGCAGATGTCACACCGAGGAGCTCGCAAAGCTCTCTCTCTCTCCCTCTCTCTTTCTGCCCCTCTCCCTCTCTCTCTGTCAGTCTCTGGCCACCCATGACAGATGGGATCCAGAAAGAGGAGACACAAAGACACTGTGCTATGGGAAACACAACTGGATCACATCAGACATCAGGAGACAACAGGAGGATAATTAAAGTCATTTTTTTTTTTTTAACAGACAATGTTAAAGGGTCACTTCACACTGCTCCCAATCAGTGGCTAGTATTTATGTATTAGTGGGGCTAACATGGTTATAGTTGTAGCCCACCAGGACAGACTGGACATTCTGCATCATTGTTGGATCTCATTTCTAAATTTCTTCCCTTAATTCTTCGCATAATTTTCTAATTTAGAGTCAGGTAAGTAGTGTAGTTTTAATCAGATGAACTGCTAATATTGATTTTTAAATTATTCAATTCTTGCTTGAGTTACTTTTTTATGTCTACCGCTGTGTGTGGGAAAAACTCTATACTCTTTATGCTTTTATTTTCCTTTCATGGATATTTTCCTACATTATTGGTAAACACAAACATGGTCTCAAACAGTATTGTGTCACTGCTCCTTTCATATTCTGACACATTTATCCCCCTCCTGTCATGGCAAAAGCCACTCTTCTTCTGACAGATATATTCAGGTGATTTAGCTATGACAGGGCATGGGCTCTGAGCTCTCCGAGGTAGATCCACCCACATGTTGACTGACAGCTTTAAGGTGCAGCAGCATGACTGATTTTGCAGAATGCAGAGCACTAAACACGTTGCAATTGAGTGGCAGGTCAAAGAATAGTCTCTCATGGCATACATTCAGGTGCAGAATCACACGTGTCTAAGTTGGGCATTCTTAAATCTAAAAAAAAAAATTCTAAAATATAAACAACTGCATTCCTCTGCAAAAAAGTGCATCTGATGTAAGAGTTGAAAGACTGACAGGCTCCATAACTGGCGGGGGTTATCAGACTGACTGATAAAGGCCCTTCAATTTCCTCTGGACCTTCAACGGTCTCTGCTGGAAGTTCAAACAGTGAGGGTTGTGCGGGGGGGCGGGGGGTCCGTGTTGTCCCTTATTCCCAATTCAATATGAAATGCAATTGCTTTGTCTCACATTTTACTCCCAATCTGCAGCACTCGACCACCTTACTCATCTAATCTCATTCCAGAGCAAAGAGCTCCCCTGATATGGAGCAAGAGAGGTTGAAGGAAGGGCTGAAGAGATAGCGCTGCATTACGGACGTAAAAGGATAAATAAAATAGATGCCGGTATATATACAGTTATCAGTTATCAGGCCATTAAATGTGCATGTTCGCTCGCTATAAGCATCATAGATGAGGGTCAGTAGGGGCCTACGACGCCTACTATCTTGTTAAAGTGAAAGCGAAACTTAAAAGCACTTTGTAAAACTGCATGAAACGTTACCTTTTGAACACAAACAAAAGGTTTAGGCAACAAAACCACTTGGTTAGGTTTAGGGCAAACGCCAAACAATAAACCTGGTATTTTTGATCCCAAAAAATTAAGATACAATGTTGTGCAGCAAGAAGCAGCTGTTCAAAATGTTATAACATGCAGGTTTATACTACAGATTTATGGAACACCTATAGATCTAAAAATAACTTCCAACCAGCTTTCAGTTAAAACATTACTTCTGTCTCATAGCATGCTATCCTGGGTGCTCAGCACTCTCTAAAAGCCACTAGCATCCCAAAGATAATATCTACCTGACTGCATCTTATGTCCCACCATAGTCAGCATCCCCACCTTTGACTGCATGGACATAAACTGCTATAGACACCTGAGACCAGGTGATTATGATGAATCATGCAACAAAAAAAAACACAGTAAATATAATTGTTTGGACAAATATCACTCAGTTCCAGATTGATCAAAGCACCCCTTGCGCTAACTTATACCACAGCACAACACATTATACATATACTATACCATGCAGTTTTAAGTTTCACTGTTTTTCATCACAGCATGCCACATGATCACTCATTACAAACTAGTGTAGCTCACTAGGAGTTCTTCATAAGATGGTAACCCTCAGAGGAGTAGCTTTATGGAACAAGTAGACTGTGCAAACCCACTTGTTCACATAGAATATTAATGGGCCATCGTGTCAACAAAGAGAGATTGCATATTTTTACAAGAGAACAGAGCACCAATAAAAGAGCCCCTGACTAAAATGTGGAACTCAGTCTCGATATAGCAGACACAAAAATGTAGCAATAAATGCTCTACAGGGCTCTTCGGGCAAGTGGAATGCCTCATGCAGTTGTCCTATTGGGCAAGTGAAAAATAAATGTGATCTTTATTAGGGATGCCCCAAAATTCAGTAAGAATACTGGGAAATCGGCATTAATGCTTTCATTCAAGTGCCCAGAGTACGCTACGTCGCTCTGAGACTGAGGTGCTCTGAATAACTGAACGTTAACGATACATTCCAACAGCGCTCCGAATTCACGAAAGGTGCAGTTTGTGCCAGAGTGCGCTCTGGCGCTTGGAGTGACCATTTACGAATGCAACCATTGCGCGAAGCTATATTGTGAACAACAAATCACAGTTGAAATCGGCAGGAGAGCTAGTTAATGTTAGCTGTTAGCAGCTGGTGGGCAGCGCAATCCGCACACGGGAGAAGTTTGCCTTCTGGACTTTCTACCAGGACTGATTTATTTTAACCCAGATCATGATCTTTTCCTAAACATAACCAAGTAGGTTTGTCTCCTAAACCTGTCAGAAAGGGCTTTCTAACAGAAATCCCTCACCAGCCAGAAAAATAATGGTAGTCAATTGAGTGGCTGGTACATTTTGGCATCCACTAGCCACAGTGGCAGGTGGACCAAAAAGTTAATTTCCAACACTGCATGTAAATGAGGCAGCTAACATTAACGGATGTTCCATTGGGTTACATTATGGTGCGTTCATCTCTGCTCGGTAAAAATGAGCATTAGGCGAAGGTAAATTATGACGTTATGATGTGTTCAAATGTAATCTTGTAGTATAAAATGTAGCTTTTGGAGAGAAACTTGAATAAATACAGTTGTCTGAAGGAGATGTTGTTGATGTTAATGTTCACAGCAATATAACATAGATATTAAAGAGAGAAATATGACCTGTTTAACTTCCTAACACTAGCTCTAAGCAGCTTATAACAATACATACGTAAAACTACTAATGCCAAGCTTCTGTAAAAAGCAACCGTGAAACAGTGGAAAGACTGACCAAGACAGTTTTGATTGATTGTTTCTGTTGAGTTCCAATGAAATGCGTTTCACAATGATCAGCAAGGTAAAATTACTTTTTCTATCAATGGAGTCTGGTAGCTTTGAGGAGAACATATTAATTTGGTGTTTTGTAGTTGATCAATTATAATAGGCTAATTGCTTAAATCCTTGTTGATTTTATTTATTGTTTTCATTTTCCATTTCAGACAAGTAAGTTTGGCTATCGGGCTAGTAAAACATCTACCTGCCCAGAGGGCAACTGGCTGATCTATACGTGCCTCATAATTTCTCAATATAAAACGGGACCCTGCACAATATAATACAGTACAATATAGCAACACTATAAACTATGGCTTCAGTGGTCTTAACAAATATCTACTAGAATAAGCATCACAGAGGTTGTATGATAAGATGTTAATTAATACAACTGTAGCCTATCTATGCAGATTCATAGACCGCTCTCTTGCCACATGCTGCCTAAGTTTGAGCAGTGCTCTGGAAGGTCACTCCCCTGATAAGGATTTTGCGACTGCTAATTTGGGATGACAGCCCATGTCATCGAGAATGTTTTTTTTCTAGGACCTGATTATCATCAGAGCTGCCCATGCAAATGACAGGGAGACCTTAAGGGATATCATTTTCTATTAAAATATGTAAGAGTCTAATTACAGATAAATGTCACATTAGCTGTGTGAGATACAGAAGACCTGGTCGAGGGATGGGTCAGGAGGGGCCAGACATCACAGAGTGATGCGTGAAAAGAGGAGGGAGAATCAGTGGATCTAATAACACTGTCCAATATCATTAGCACACTTCAGTTAGGTGTTTTTATAGGTAACATATGAAAATATGAATGGACAATAAAAACAGCACTTGACAAGAAGTACAATAATATTCTATATTAGATTCTATATATTGGCTTGTCAGTAGATACAAATGCGTACAAGGGTGTACTTAAAAGGGAGTAATCAAATAACCGATTAAATAAAGTTTAGTTTATGTTAAACATTAGGGCTGCAACTAATGATTATTTTCATTATGGATTAATCTGCCAGTCATTTTCTCGATCAATGGATTAATAGTTTGGTCTATAGCTTGTCAGAAAATAATGAAAAATGTCCAAGGTGATATATTTAAATGTCTTGTTTTGTCAGTCTAAAACCCAAAGATATTCACTTTGATTTGATATAAAACAGAGAAAAGCAGGTAATTTCCATATTTGAGAGGTTGCAAATTGCATTTTCTGACATTGTTTCATAAAATATTGCTTTAACGATAAATCGATTATCAAAATAGTTGGCGTTTCTTTTTCTGTCAATCAACTAATCGATTGGTCGACTAATCATTTCAGTTCTATTCAACTTCATACCTGAAAACTAACATTTGACTTGGGAAAAAATACAAAATGGCTCTGAGTAATCCACCTTTAAGATGCAGAGTATGGCTTCTGCAATGGCTTTCATAGAGGCACAGTGCCTCTATGAGTGTGGCCATGTGCTGCAGCAATGATGAAAAACCCGTTCCCTGGTTAAGGTTCTTTTCTTGTCCTGAATTAGGCCTCTCAGACAGCACTTATTCCCAGGCTGTATACCGTGCCCAACATCCACCACTCAAATGGTAATGTTAAGTTAGAGTAGAGGTGGTTAAGCTGCTGTCAGAGCTGAAATTGGCAGGGCAAAATTGAATCTCATGCTGGGTGAAAAACAAGCGGGATGGGAGGAAATCGTATGGGAATGGTTAGAACCATAATCTGTTACAACTAGCACAACTAGCTGACAACCATCAACACTTCACAAATTAAACATGTTTTATCACTTTCTCTGTGCTGTCCTTGCACTTATTGTCGGCCATGCCCTAGAAGTATTTTAAAAGGAGACATTTTGACTTGTCATAAGCAGGAAAAGCACAGTTTTAACTACTGTAATAACAATGAATCCATGTAGGTGTGTTAGTAAGGGTTTAGCTGATTGCCCGACAAAATTGCCCTCCACTCAGCCTGGAAAAAGGATGCAATGATGCAATGTCAGGGTTAAGTGTGGATATATGTAATATGGAGCGGAGCAATCATCAACTGGAAACAGTCCATGAGAGTGATGCTGCGGTTTGTAGTCTGGTAGTGTATTATTGTACAAATTGAGGCGATGACACACGGCTAGAATAATGTCTTCTCCATTTCCACACAGTGCATCACTTTTTGTATTGCAAACAGTAAAATGCAACTTTGTCAGTTGTATGGGCTTCAGATGAAGTGAATGGGAGATGGGCCGCATATTCGTAGAGATTGGTACTAATGTGAGCAATCTTGCCTGTGAGCGACCAAACCAGGGCCTGGACACTAACACAGCAAAAGCTGGAATGACACCGTGCATTTTTTTTTTTTTTTTTTTTTTTTTTTTTTATCTCGTTGTGGTAATTCACACTACATATTTCAATATGCCTTTCCGAACGGCCAGAGCCCGCGACTTGTATGCTCATACTGATGTGGATCAATTGGCCGGCCATGATGTGGCACTGAATGTAAGCACGGAACGCTTTTGTTCAGCGACAATTCCAATAAAGTTTATTCAAACGAGACAGGGTGCGTCTTCAATAATGTTGACAAAAAGAGAGAAGGGCAATGTGATTTGTGCAATTATATGAAATGTAATGTAATAAGGAGACGCAGAATGAAATGAAGCTACAGATGTGAAGATGATGCAGACAATATGGTCACTCTGTTCTGCAGCGAAGTTCAGTTTTATATCCCAAGGCTACAATTTCAGCCATAATATGAAAAATACTACCCTAATAATATTAAAACAAGCTCACTACAGTTTTTTTGACAGCAGCCATGTGGGAAATCGGACCATGGAACTGCTCAAACTGCAAGACAGCTGACCAAAATCTCTGACATGCCAGGAATCCATCCAATCCCCCGAGAGCCAGATTGTTAATTGTTCAGGCAATCAATCTGAAATCCCTCAAACTACACGACAAACGTCAAGCGAGCTGGAAGAAATTCTGCTCGAATCTAAAATTAATCGGGTGGACAAATTCAGGGCTAAAAATTGTGCATTATAAAGGCCTTTTCTGCTGCTTGCATTCTTTTAGCCTTAAATTACACTTAATTCTGCACTGAGACACATTGTTTTGGTATTTACATTGAATTCAATGTCTGCATAACTTGAAAGCATCTCATGTAGTGCCATAACACTCAACTCTGCAGCTTAAGGCAGGTTTTAGACACCTTTAGCTTAGTTTTTCCTCATTTGCTTTGGCTCAATTCTTGAATGAGAATTATTGTTTTCAAGCAAATTGTTCATGTTTCGGCACATGTGTAAAGAGAGTGTGAAGAGTGAGCACAATTGTCTACAATTTGCACAATAACCACTTGCACATGTCTTGCTGATCAAAACTGATGGGTCGAATCTCAGTGAAATGATCACCCTCTTCATCGTTTGAGCCAGCACATGCAAAATGATCCATTCAATTATCTAAATCTGTCAGACATACATGCATATTTCATAAATATCTATGACATGGACACGAATAAATTTACTCTATACAAATGTGCATGTCCTTTTTCTATGTACTGCAGTATTTTTCTCAGGAAACGTTTACCGGACCTACTGTTGAAATGGTAATCAATAAAGCTCAGTGTGATACACATTCATCTAGACAAAACGGAGATTTTTGTATAGTATGCCTACAGTAAGCAGTCAAAAAAGTAGACCAAAACAGAGACTACTACTGGTTAACATTTTGACCAGTATGGCTCACAAAATGACAAAACAACTTTTCACTGTGGTGGCATTGGCCAATTTACTGACACAATAACTAGGTTTTGAAGCATGCAATAGAGTTGTGATTCCCATTGAAACAGTTGTGACAACTCCAATTGCAGTTTAGAGAATGCTAAGACGAAATGAACCAAAGCGATTGAGAAAAACTATAATTTCCACAGACAGACAGCTCTGACACTTGGTAGACCAAACCTTTTGCTAAAAGTTGAGTTAATATTAAACTTAATGCATTAGGTGGCCAGAGACACAGCTCTAATGGGATGTTCATATTCAATTATCAATAGTAATTGAAAACTGAATGTAGGCAGGCCCCAATGCAGTGCAAGTGTTATTGTGAAGGGATGCGCTTTAATCAGGTTTTGATTTCAGCTGTAAATGTGAGTTCCACAGTAGTGTTCCAGCAAACTAAAGCTACTTCAAACTCTACAGTAAAGTAGGTTATGAAATTTTGAACACAGTAATCATTGCAAAAATAGTTGAAACACAGCAGAAAATATAACTGCAATTATCCTTAAAAGTTCTTTTTCGCTTTCAACTGTTGGATGTCTTCTCTTTTTTCTTGTTTTTTGGTTTGATTGATTGCGAGAGTTTGCATGTGTGTGTGTGTGTGTGTGTGTGTGTGTGTGTGCATAGGTAGGAAGGAGTAAAAGGAGAGAGTGATAGTGAGGGGAGAAGATAAAAGCAAACTGTGTTCATGCGTTGCCCGTATTAATTGGGGTAATGTTATAGGTCTTATTTTTGCCATCTGTGTGGTGTCATCAACTTCACAGAGAGCAGAGGTGGAGACATTGAAACCAGCACTAACATTGTTTTCATGTGTGAATGTTCATGCTGAACACTTCAGCAAAATGTTGTTGTGGTGACGTAAAGACAACAATGTCTGTGAATACAGACAAATTACAGAGGTTTGATTAATATCACCGTCAATATACGTGATTTTCCTCGTCTGCATGAAATTCTGTCTACATTTTATAAGGAAATTGTTCAACTTTTAATGAACAAACTCATTAAAATGGGGGTTATTTTCAGAAATATCCCTGGTGGCTGCCACGCACCAGATTGAAACCTCTTTTCAATTATCATGCAGCCCCCAAAGAGGCAGGCTGCTTTTAAGGCCCGCTCTGAAGCCACATCATTAAAATGTAATGAGAGACTGTCCAATGGAACCACTGTATTATACACTCATCCGATGTCCCTGTAATGGTGAGTGATATCACGCACACAATGAAGGAATATTTGCTATTTTATATTTGTGTTGATTTCAGAAAGCATTGGCATCCACCGACATAATTTGGAAAATAAACCCGAGTTCAAATTTTAATCAGCTGTTCTATAGTGAGGTATTTTATTCCAGAGGCAAGATGTGCTAATGCTCATTATATTATTTGAGGCAACTGCTAAAAGTCCCTAATTAGACAACTTGACATGGAATAAGGCATTAAGGGGCTGAAATACCGTAAACATCTTATGACTCTGAACATGGTACCAAGGAAGTGGTTAAACAAATCTTAAAGAATAGATTTGTATTGTTTTTCCAAGTCTGTCTTTATACAATAATCACAAACCAATTAACAAGTCCTCCAAATTAAACAACAAAATACATGTAACTGCCCTCTAGAACGCCACAACAAAACATTTCCTTGTCCCATATCGCCATGGTAACATCATTTGTATGTTCCTTCAAAAGCCATTACAAATCACTAGGGTTGTCAATCAATTAAAATATTTAATCGCGATTAATCACACTTTTGTTTGTTTTATCAAAATGTACCTTAAAGGGAGGTTTTGTCAAGTATTTAATTGTCAACATGAGTGGGCAAATATGCTTGCTTTATGCAAATGTATGTATATATTGATTATCGGAAATCAATTAACAGCACAAAATAATGACAAATATTGTCCAGAAACCCTCACAGGTACTGCATTTAGCATAAATAAATATGCTCAAATCATAACATGGCAAACTCAAGCATAACTGGCAACAACAGCTGTCAGTGTGTCAGTGTACTGACTTGACTATGACTTGCCCAAAAACTGCATGTGATTATCATAAAGTGGGCATGTCTGTAAAGGGGAGACTAATGGGTACCCATAGAACCCATTTTCATTCACATATCTTGAGGTCAGAGGTCAAGGGACCCATTTAGAAATGAGAGCGTGATTAAAAAAGTACCTGGCAAAGTACTCAAAACCACTTCTGTGGTAGCTCCCGCTACAGTAGGTGTCTCCAGGACCACATTTTGCCATGATGAACTCACACAGACTCACAAGGTGACAACAATACCAGCGTGGCTGCCGTGGCTGGTAAAAAATGAAAAAGGACTTGAGAATAAGGGATACCTTCATATGTGAGATTTTATCTGTGAGATATTGCAATTAGATTGCATTATTATTATTATAACTAGTGCAATAATCTCTGCAAACACAGAAACTAACTTTTCACACTCCTGGGCAGGGATGTCCGCTAGAGAAATTAACAATGCAATAGATGGTCTTGAGCTAGAATCTAGGATTCTGTTGTTTGGTTGAGATTAGGTTGGAATAGTATAATTAGCATATTTAGCCATCTGTAGGCAACAGGAAGAGTTTTCATGTGAGAGTAGTCACTGTGAAGGCACAAGGACTTTCTCTCTGCCAATTTGCACTGCAACTTGAGGCTTCTAATTAGAATGCATCTATGGAGCCTGTCTGACTGGTTTTACTTGGTTTTAATGGTGCAACAAAATCCAGAATTGATGTAACAACATAAAAAAAAAAAAAAAAAAAACAATTTTAAAAAACCTGCTGTAACAAAACTAAAACCACTGTATCATACTTGATGTTCTTAAAACTCTACAGCATGAACACGCAGAACAACATGGACGTCTTGAATGTGTTTCCATTGCCAACCTTCACAATTCAGGCTCTTCAGTACGGCATAAAAGTGAATACCACACATTGCCTTTTCAAAAATGCTAAAGCAAGAGGGGAGGACTGGGCTCCCTGACTTATACTTGTTCTCCTTTACCGTTCTGTGGCCACAGATGGGCTGAAGATCTGAATGTAGAGTAGGAGAGAGAGAGAGATTCACTTGAGGTTTGTCCAATGCTTCAACAGTGTGTGGACACAGTACACAGTAAGAAGCTCCCAAATCCTACAACAGCCTCCTTCGACACCACTGAAGCTGTGCGGCAAGATCTCCTCATCTCAGGTTCTTCATGGTTGTATACTGGTCATTCAGCTCCTTCTTGACAAAATAACAACAGACGAACAAGGGTTGCCAGTTCATTGCAAAGTTTTGACTAAGTTTTTAAAGAAAACAATCAATTTAGCTTAATTCAATTATACCTTTTGTATAAAATATGCATTTCTTTTTACTTTGTAGCAGATTAAGTTGAAGTAGGCAAGTTGGAGGAAATATGATTAAAAAATATATATTTTTCTAAACATCTTGTGTGTGGAATTTCTGCCCAATGATGCCAAACAAATTTAAATAAAAAAACAACTTTGTTATTATTAGACCATTGACTTCAGCGTTGGACTTGCATTGTGTTCATTTACAAGGCCTAGTAACATGATCAATATGAAGACAGGTACATGTTATTTTGCATTTGATAAGCCCTTCTGGGATGTTTTATCAAATGAGGAATTATCTAATGAGACTGTACTGTACCACAGTACCCTGAGAAAGATCAATATGTTCACTGTTACTAGGCCTTGTAAATTAACACAATGCTGCCACTAATGCCCCTATGAACCAGACTTACATCCATGTAATTTCTATTTTAATTTCCTACATGTTCTGTATGTAACTCACTTCAGCAGAACAGACGCCATTTAGAAAAGAATCATCTGAAGAAGATATACAATTCATCCAGTCTGACGCCAGCCTGTAATCAATGAGATCAAGTAAGCCAGACCCAAGACCAAAGTAGACATATAGTACACAGCTATCAGTATGACTTCATATGGATCTATACCTCCACTATCCCCAGCACAGATGGATAGCTGAAATGGAGAGTTGGAGTGCTTCTCCCTCAAAGGATGTGACAATATGGCTGCAGGGACAGCAGCCCTCAAAAAGGACAAGAAAGAGGGAATAATAAAAATAATTCAAAAGATGGGTTGTGAAAAGTATAAATAACAGGAGTAAAGGAGATTACAAGGGTAGGACAATCTGTGTGCCAGACAGGCCACACATAACACAGTGTCTATCAGCTGGAAATGCTCCCTAACTTGGAAGGACAACAGGGGTCGGGATTTGGCCATCAAGAGTACAAGCTGTCAGTGTCCTCCCTGATCCTGTCCCTCGGTTCCCTTCACCAAATCCCTGAGTTAGACATCAAGGCCATTGTGATCTGATTTCATCCTATTTATCTAGTTCAGCATACCCAGTTTTTTCCTCTCTCCACTGTTGGGAAATACTTGTGTCGTAGCCCACTTGCTTAGAAATGTAAGGATACAGAGGGTGCAAAAAAGTTCAACACATTATAATGGAAAAATTCTGCGTCTTGTTTTTGTTTGTCTTTGTAAGGGAAATCTTTATTGTGCAATGACAAAATTCTAGTTTGGTGATTTCACTGAATATTTCACAACTGCTTCCCTCATACCAATGCAAATGTGCAACTGAGAGAATAGCCCACCAGATGGGATGGAAGGTGTAAGTACTAAACAAGGATGGGGGGAAAAGCTATTTGAAATATGGTCCTTTTTTTTTCTATGGGCTGAGCTCCAGATGAGGGCCATTGAAGAATTAAGTATAACCATGTCAGACAGGACACCAGAAAGTCACAGCTGTCCATAAACTTTACAAAAAAAAAGAAAAAAAGAGGAAAAGAGATCTCCGACTCTGCTTAGCATCGAGATACTGACACCAGGCATAAAAAAAACATGTAACTACACACCAAAATGTGACTTTATGGAGTGGAATAGGGGTGTCTCGATTCTCCAAATCAGATCATTGGTTTTATGCCCTTACATGTCATTTACACTTTCAAATTCTTCTTTAAAAAGAGAGGCGCATCAAGTGTGATATTTTTTGGGATTGTAGCTTAATACACGAAGGCCATAGGGTCAAATTCAAATAATTGATTTAATATGTAATAGAGTGCTACAGAAATGAGTCCTAAAACCCGAAAATGAGTTAGCATTTTAGCCCTACTGGTTCACTTGTCTGGAAGTCAATGGGTTTTTTGAATGGGTTTTTAGTTAGATGCCTGGAAAAAGATCTGTGGTTAACACAAGCTGAAGACGTTTTGTTCAACGACATAAAATACATCGATAAATCTCCCACTCATCCATTTTGAAGCTTTTGTGTGTCTTAAAATGGGCAGTTCATAACTAGTGGCTAAATGAGACTACTAAACGTCATCACGCCGACTCGTCTGCTTTTACAGCCTCGTTGTGTATATTGCACCCATGCGACTGTGGTCTAGTTTGTTTATAGCCTACTGTAACGTTAGCTTTTTACTTCTGGCGATTGCATTTACACTTCAAAAATGATAATGAGCAAATTGTTCAAATAAAGTATCATAAACGTGTGTTTGCCACAGAGCTTCTTTTCTGCAATAATCCGAAACCCAATGGAGAAATCCCATTGTCTTTTTGTCGAGGGAAACCAGGGCGATGCTAACTTCCTGGTTGGCCAAGGAAAAAAAAAAAAAAAGGCCAAGCTTTGTTTTAACAAGCTGTTAAAACAAAGAGTTTCGAGACACACCTGATCGGCACCTACATGCTTTACACTATGACCCCACTTTACCGTACAAAGCAATGTAGATACACAATCAATTTTAAGCGGATATAGCATGGCCGCAGCTGAAATCGCCAAACAGTTCAATGAGTGCTGTTTTCTTTGGTTGCTGCAGTCTCTAAATCTTCTGCAGCCTACAAACTGTAGTTTTTCTCTCAAAGACACGTTCGTTGTATACATAACTCAAGGGGAAGGTAAAATGTCACCACACCGGGGACTTCAGGGAAGCAGGAGAATTTTCCAGTTTTGTTGTTTTTCCGTCATCATTGACTCCAGCAGTGGCCACGGTGTCTTAAAGTGCAGCTGCAGGCTACCGTTAAGATCCGCTGTATCATCTTGGAAGAGTTGCAGGTTTTTTTCCTTCGGTGGTGATTTCGATCAATTTCCGATTTAGAATAAAAATCGTGATACCCCTAGAACGTAAGGCTACAATGTATAAAAGCAATACCTCATGTAAATGTTCTCCATATTATTGTTTTTTTCTTTAAGTAAGACTTAGTAGAATGCAGTAGTCCTTCATCGGTTTCACTGAATCAACTTTACTGATGCATTTTAGCAGTTGTGCCAATACGACATTAACATATACTGTGTTATATGGTGTTAGACTCAGCATAATGTTTGTGGAATAAATAGGAATCAGCGCCATCCATTTAGCGTAGAGTTGGCAATTTAGTATAAAGAAGAAGAAAAAAACACACTCTGCCTGCATCCGTCTGGTAATTTTATGGCTCACAGCAACATCGCACCCACATAGCCGTCACTAAACTCACATAAACCTCTTATATGGAAGTCATGGATGCTTGTTTCACTTTGATATACATTCAGTGACTGGAAAAATATAAGGCCTGCCCTAGAAGAAAAAGCATGCATCACAAAACTATTTGCATATGTATTTTTAGACCAACAGGTTCGTGCAACAGCATTTCCATACTTGTCTTGCCTTTGAACAGATGACAGAGAATGGGTTTTAAGGGTGATCTATCGGCCTTTGTAAAGGGGGTTGGGTATCACCAAGATCAATTTTTAAAAGTTTGCATGTTTTTATTGCAAATACAGATTTGACTTTTAGCAAACATGATGTATAACATTCTGCGCCCAAACTCCCCACTGTCTATGACAGATAGTCTGTAATGATGCCTTTTTATCTTGGCTGGTAATTAGTAAAGCGTTACGTGTAAAAGCTGTGGTGACCTATATCCAGGAAGTGGTGCCAGCTCAATCAGTCACAGACATTGAATGGCACTCCTCCTCCATTGCTCAGAACCATTTCTCATCTACATTTCAGTAGCTATTGATCTCCAGAGCAACAATTCTCCACAGGATGAATGGTGTCATCACAGTAATGACAACATGCAGCTTTCAGTGCAGGAACCAGCAACAGAGCAAAGCAACATGGGTAGATGGTTAACAATAACAAGAGGGAAAGAAAGAGGGGGAACGTAATGACAAAGCAAGTCTGTGCAAATGTTTTATCAGTTATAAGTGAGATTATGTTTTACAGTAATTGGGAAAATGGATCTTATTGTAGCAAAGTAGGACAAAACAATGGATATCTGTTGTCATTTTTTGTGGTTTCATTCTTCCAACCAGTATGATGACTGGTATTTATAAAAAATGACACAGGGAAATGTTCAGGTAAGAAAAATGCATTAGTTTGCAGTCATCATCACATTTTCACCTACATCATATTATTTATAATGTGCAGATAATTCTTAGAAAATTAGGAAATAATATCATGTTTTACAGTTCATTTTAATTAAATTCAATTAAATAAAGACTAATTGGGCAATTATAAATGAGATAACACACTAATTTGCCAGTCTATGACAAAATCATTATTAAAATCCTCTGACTCTGTGCAGCTTGGTTACGGGTGTCTACAACATGACCTTGCCTGTGTGTCTCACAAACACATTGTTACTCTGCATGCTGGCTCCTTTGACATCTGTGTGGCAGTAGTGTGAAAGCAGAGCAGCATGCATCTTTGTAGTCTAAGGTCATCAGTTAATCCTAGTTTACACTAGCTGCAGATCTGCACTGCAACATGTCTTGAGTGAATATTTAGAATTATCTTAATTTGACCTAGCATGGACAAATCTTGTATTTTTTTAAGGGTCCTGACATACCAAGCCGATCTAAACAAACTGCAAAGACTACAGCTGATGGCCAGATGAAAAATGTCCTCAAGGTGGCGTTACTGTAGGTGAAAAGTCAGAGGATCATCAACGTCATTAGGACCCTAGTTACATTAAGACACTTCATGTATCTTGGGCGGATCGTTTCGCTATCACATCTCAAAAAAGCCGATTGTCTGGAATGCTTCTTGGCTGCATTTCCAGATTGAAATCTGCTTGTTCAAATCACCCTCGGAGGTGGTTTAAGACACATTCAAGCCAGATGTATGTAATTTACTCCTCCCATAGTAACTATGTCTGTGAGCAGTCGGAGGAAATAGACACTCACTGTATTTTCTTAATACCTCCATGGTCTGTCTCCTCTGTCCTTGTGATAACAGCAGCTAAAGTCATACTGAAATTAGCCAGTGTTTTCTCTCTTTGACTTTGAGTACTGCTCTTATTTTGACTTTCTTTTATGTTGTTTTTAATATCGGAGAGTGCCATCGTATTTCCGTGGTATTGTTGTCTTGCACGGCAATGACAATAAAGTTTCTGATCTTATCTGTCTCATTAAAGCAACAAGGAAAAATGGCTCCAACGATTTCCACACATTGAACTACGAAGCAAAGAATGTCTATATGTCTGTCTGTCTGTCCCTCTCTCTGTGTGTCCTTTGCATATCTTGAGAACCGTTCATCCGATTGACTTCACACTTGACGGTTGTATTGCTGGGGACCCAAGGGAGTGCTGTGTCAAATGTGGTGCAATTTGGCCAAATATGGCGCTATATCAATAAACCTTACATTTTGGCCTTGAACTGTAAGTCTCAGAGATAACATGTTGTGGGTCCAGACAAATCTATCTATGCAAGCCACTCCATTTGTGTCTAGACTTATTTTCCGTAATTTAGAATTTTCTCCAAATCAGATTTTTTGCTACTCCTCCAACAATTCTTTTCGCAATCATCAGGAAATCTGGTACAGAACATCTTTGGATTAAGCCGGAAAAAGTTTGGATTGCTGATGTTCCATACAGTTGTGCTATAGTTGGCCCTCAAAAGTAGCTCAAATTCTGTGGGCAGGACTTATATTACAAAAAATGACATTTCTTCTGAACACTTTTTGCTATTGTGACCACATTTGGTGGATATGTGTAGATATGATGTCTGAGTGACCATGACACGTTTGGTGCCATCTGGCCAATAGGTGGCGCTGTAGCAGCATCATCTAACTAGAAAGGAAGTAGTCTGTCTGTGTATGTATGTATGACTGCCCTTCACATATCTCGAGAACCGTTCATCCAATTAACTTCACACTTGGCGGGTGCAGCCATACCGGGATTCTCAACAACGATGCAAGCAGAACTTCTGGGGGCAAAGCAATCGGCCTGTTCTGGATGGGTGCGCACTCTGGACGGGCACTGCACTAGTATGATCAAATACAAGGCACACCAAGCTGCTAATTCATCCTCTAAGAAGCATAAATGTGTATACCAAGTTAAGTGCTAATCCATCAAGAAGATTATATATTTCACTGAATAAATGACAAATATGAGTTGCTTGTGGCGCTAGAGTAAAAGTCAGGGGATCAACGTAGCCATAAGGACTCATCCTCTGGGCACCAAGAATGCATGTACACTATTTCATGGTAATCCACCCGTTAATTTCTGGACCAAAGTGGTGCACCGGCTGACCGACAAACTGACAAACTGACAAAAAACAGCATGGAAAAACACACCAAACTATCCCACCATGAATCTGTTGAAATAATGGGGTTACCCGGAACATGAATTGATTATAATGACAGCTGGCACTGTAAAATTTCCTCTACTTCTTTGCAATAAGATTTTCAGCCCTTGGTATTTTGCTTGTTGGAGGCCACAACGGCCCAAAAGCGCTTGAGGGCCCACTGACAGCCGAGTGTGTTCACAAGTGAAAACAAGTGTCATGTGGGAGTGAATGGGTTAATAATGCAAAATCGAGTAACATTTTCATGAATGAATATCTATAATGAATTAGATGTACCTATATAATGCATTAACACATGTATAATGCAGTGTAGACACTGCATTATGTATTCTAAAGAGTTATTCTAAAAGTCAATGAAGCATGATTACTGTATGACTTAAAAATAGGCATGAGGATCATAATTCTATGCAGGTCAAGTAGCATTTGCTCTGAATAACTAGCGTGCATTAACACCCCTATCTCAGCTCATTGTCTGCTTCAAGATGAATAAAAATCTAGTGGAAATACCAGAGCTCTGACAGCAGAGGACCTTCATTCATTTGTTGATCCTGACACCAGACTCTTCATTTCAAATCGAGAGGGTGGCACACAGAAAACATTATTGAAATAAAAATCTCTAATAAATTTAGAGGTAGCCCTCACAGACGCCACATTTTTGGACACATTATGACAAAAAATACAACATGGCCAATGTCAGTGATTTGTGGACCTCCTCCTGTTGACCCTTGTCCTCCACTACAAGTAAATCATTTAGATTATGAAAAGTGTGAATTGGGCTTCTGTATTGTGTGCTTTAGCATTGCCACATTTAGGGGTTAAATGAGTTCAACTGAGTTAGAATAATTTGACTGGGAATGAGTTTTTGGGCACAAAATTGGTGTCTTTATGTTGGTTTCACTGCAGATGGATTCGGAATGAGCATAAATGGGCCCTTTCTTGATTGGGGTGATGTTACGGTTTGGGCATAGTACCTTATACCTCCAGGCAATCAATTCAAGTCAATAGAGTATCCTCAAAAGTGACCTAACTCCTCATTGTACGTGTTAATTGGTAACACTAACCCCCAAAAGCAAAGAAATACATATAAACAAAGAAATAGGGTAATCATTTCAAGGACTTCAAAAATGTCACAGTGGATATTAAAGCCACACTTTCCCGTTAGCTGCTCTCTGTCTGCTCACGTTTTTACATTTCTTCCCTTTCATCATTTGATGAAATAATTCCTGCATTGAACTCCTATGGCTGGGAGGAAGCTTTTTAAAGACAATATGCCTTGTGAGCAAGTTAGGTGTAGAGTCGCATACTGATAAGATGCATAATGATGCATGATTTCCTTGATTGCAGTATTTTAATATCTTTAGAGAAGCGTATTAGCATCAGCCCCATATTGGAAATGGGATTCTTTGATCTGGTTCAGTCTTTCCCAATGCAGCTATAGTCTCTGATTTCTATTTGGAAAGATTCATTGCCAGCCTCTAAAATTAGTAGTTCAAGATGTATGGCTGTTACATCACAAGTTATGGATCATTACTTTACAAAAGTGCCCACATTTGTTTCTGTGTTTCACGTAGCTCTCTAAATGGAAAACATTGTGCAGAGAATAGTGCTCTGTGTGAAGAGCCCAACATCTGAGGACCTTCATTTTGGGTCAGTGTTCACACTGGAAAAGTGACAGAATTGACAATTGTTAGTATGCATATTAAAACATGCCTGATTTTTTTTTTTTAAATTTGCTGTCGATGCATGCTATTGCAATGCTACTACATTGCCATTACAAAGCAATGCACAATGCACACAGCAGGTGCTACTCACAGTAGCAAAATAATTAAAATAAATTGTGAATGTGCACACTCACCAGGGCAGTCCCGAATACAAGTTTTTGTGACTTCGAGGCTTTGGTGAGAAATATTCGAAGGTATTCGAAACAAACAGCGATATCCGTCTGAGAATAATTAATAATAATGAATGTTGAATATGAATAATGAATAACGATGGGATTATTCCTTATTGCGTGGGCTATTTTGGGATGTATACATTATTATTACATTGCTATAAATAAAAAAAATAACAAAAGACGAAGCATTTGAATACTGATTTGGAGGTCAATTACCATGGCAACGGTCAAAGCTTCGAAGCATTATCAGCAGTTGCTAAGGAAAATATATCTAACAGTTTGCTTTCTCTTTGTGTATGGTGGTTTATATATATATACTATAGAATGTATGCATGTTTAGTCTCCAGAAATAATCTCCTCTCAAGCTGTCTGAGCAATAGGAGGCCTTTGGTTTGGCTGAGGAATATACATTCAGCCTACTTGTCAGCATGCTGTGTTCCATTTCTTATTAAGAGCAGCAATTTGATGGTAAAATGATCCAAATCCTGGTGCCAAGTCAGCTCTCGGGGGAGACGCACAAATATGGGGGTAAGCTCATGCCTTTGATGTCATTACATACTAAGTCAACTCCGTCAAACTCAATTACGTCTCTGATCAGGTTGGGTGTCAAGATGATGTTCGAACACCTCTTTTACTGTAGTATCTCAAGAGCACAGACTGAGACGCCCACTCGCCAGGTTCCGCTCACATCCCTCACATCATTAAGCCCTTTAAGCAACGTAGCAAACCGCAAATTGATTAAAACTGCATCTCCAGCCTACAGCAAATGCAACTGAAGACTGCAGAATAAATGCATTTCAACAGGTAGGGAGGAAGCCCCTGTCTCATGTCTCTCACTTCTCTTTTACTTTAAGTCTGTCCCTCTTTAGGTATCCCAAAATTGCCTCTTTTGAGCATCAATCTCATCCGGTGAGAAAAGCAGAACCACATGACGTGTCAAACACTGACCATGTTGACTGACCTCACCTCTTTTTGCAAATTGAAATTTATTCTATATTCTATACTAGGGCTGTCAAACGATTAAAACATTTAATCAGGATTAATTGCATGATTTTCAAAAGTTAATTGTGATTAATTGCAAAATAATTGCACATTTCATATCAGTTCAAAATGTACCTTAAAGGGAGATTGGTCAAGAATTGAATAATCTTATCAACATGGAAGTAGACAATTATACTTGCTTTATGCAAATGTATTTATTATTGGAAATCAATTAAAAAAAACACCAAACAATGACAGATATTGTCCAGAAACCCTCACAGGTACTGCATTTAGCATGGAAAATATGTTCAAATCATAACATGGCAAACTCCAAGCACAACAGGCAACAACAGCTGTCAGTGTGTCAGTGTGCTGACTTGACTAGAACTTGCCCCAAACTGCATGTGATTATCATAAAGTGGGCATGTCTGTGAAGGGGAGACTCGTGGGTACCCATAGAACCCATTTTCATTCACATATCTTGAGGTCAGAGGTCAAGGGACCCCTTTAAAAATGGCCATGCCAGTTTTTCCTCACCACGTTTGGAGCGTTATTTAATCCCCTTCGCAACAAGTTGCATCAATGCATTAAAGAAATTAGTTCAGTTACAAAGAATTTGTGCTAGCGCGTTATTATCGCAATAACTTTGACAGCCCTATTTCTTACATATGGTTTCTCACATGAGCAGGCACGAGAAAGAATGTGTGGGAGGGTGATACACTAGCAGTCAAATCTAGGGTATTCGCTCCCGTGACACCAAGAGCACAGGAGCTTTTTGAGGCAAGTCCCTTCTTTTGCCCCTTTTCACCTTCCAGCGCAGCTCGCGGCTTACAAAAGTAAATTCATATTCTTCAGGGCATACCAGACATATACGTGACAAAGCCTTAAAACGCACACGCTCAAACACCACAAAGACATATATATACACTTTCAAACAGACACAAGTATGCGCGCACACATACTGTATATTCACACATCCCTCTGGAGAATAACTGCTCAGCTAACCCATAACACCCCGGCTTATCGCCTCTCTGGGCCTCCTGTTTCTGCCGTTCCCCAATCCATCCCAAGGCTCCTCTGATAATCAGCCGTCTCTGTTTGGCCTGAAGTCTGGGTGAATATCCCTAGGTCTAGGAGATAGGAGATCCAAGCCCCGGCTTCAAGGTTTCAGTGTGCAAATACAGCGCGGCTACAGTGAAAAGATGAGCAAGATCCGCAAAAGAGCCCGTGCTGCGTGTGTGAAAACAAATCCAGAAGTGCACTTGTTTACTGCGAACGTAATGAGTGGCATTGGACTTTATAAAAGACTAAGAGGCCCTAGCTTAGAGATCAGAGGCGCGCAGGGTATCATTTGTCTTGGTCTAACATCACATGCTGGCTCACTGCTGTGGCTTAACCCCCCCCCCCCCAACCAAGCTCTCTTGTGAAAAACCAAAGGAGAGACGGATGGAGAGCATGTTGAAGTAAGGGAAATGAGGAGTGGGGGGTAAAGAGGAAGAAAATGAAAAGATAAGCCACATCAAGAGCAGGCTTATCCAACAGCCTGCTATAATTGAGACAGCTAATGCATTTCAAAGACAGTGTAATCCTAGGTGTCAGAAAGCAATTACATGTGGCTAATTACTAAATAATTAATGCAGACAGTTTAACCGGACAGACCAATCGGCAAACTTGCCTTGAACTGGGTTTTGTGTTTGTCGATCTCTTTAGGGTTAAGTAGGATGCCTCTGGGTCTCATGACGCTGGAGATAGCCTTTAATTACGCCGTATTTCCATAATAGCTGTCAAAATGTACGCTCGTGTGAAAGACATTTTCGTTAGCCAGCTTTACAAGAAACTGTAGTCCAATGGTGGGCCACAGTGAGGAGGAACAAATCATCCTAAAATTGAAATTCTTATTTAAATCTGTTACTGCGAGGAATGATTTGTCTAAATCAATTCATGACAAATGCTGTCACAGTTACTTAGGATAATTTATAGATCTTGCTTTAAACAACTCTGATTGGAACTATATTCTATCAAAGAAATAAGTTCATTTTCCTTAAAAGACCCATGGCTGTTGAGTTAAAATGGGAACTACACCCATTTTCAATTCTCCCCCAAATCCAAAAAACTAGAGTGCTAAAACTCTTGTGATGTCAGAAAGTGTGGAGCTCTTCCATAGAATGAATGGGGAGAGATGTTATAGATGACACTGAGAGCACCCAGGGGAATGTTCTGAGTATATGGGTTCATTTTCTGTTTCACAATTGAGAACACTACAATAGAATAAAGCTCATATGGCTATAAAACAAAAAGAAGGCAATCATTATGTGGGTCCACAAAATCAGTCTCCCATTTATTGTCTATGGAGCAGCTCCAGATTTTATACGCTATGACATCACAAGTTTGAGACTTACTTCTCTGATATCTGGCTTTGAGAGAAGCTCATGTTCACACATGTAGATTGATCTTTACTAGGTCATGGATTTAATTTGTAATTTAGGTGGTGTTCCCCTTTAACCCTCGCGTTTGGTTGAGATTGGCTTCTCTTTGTCAGTGTTTGGGGTCCCCCACTGCTGTATGTGTGGCTACCAATGTGTAGAAACATATGTAGGTGGTAACCCTTCCCTTTGTTGCAAACTGGGTTTACACATTCGATGACAAAACACACATTATTATTACAACAAATTAGGTAATATTTCATGTTTTATGTTATATGGGCGACGCATGAACAAACATCTCTTAAGTTACGGTAAAGGGAACTCCCTGCTATGAACACAACTATTATAAAACTCCCATATATTGTGAAGGCAGCTACAAGTTTAGACAATATTGCATGTGTGCAGCATTTGAGTCAAAAATAAATGTCCCTACAGGGACAATAAAGTGTATTGTATCGTATTGTATCATAATAACAGAAATCCAAATCATTTTATTTGGGATTTGGGAAGGGTAGTGCTGCGTGAAAAGTACTTTCAACACTAATAAACAGAGCATATGAAAATCCATTGTGTCTAACCAGGTTTTACAGCTGGGAAGTAATGCATAATTTTCTGCAGCAGACTTCTGAAACATGCAATCTGTTCAAAATCATGTTTATAAGCAATTCTCATTAAATTAATGAAGCTGATATTTAGGCTAATAGATTCTTTGAGCTGTTAAAGAGAGCCTCTGGATCTCCAGGACCTGAAACATAAGATTCATGCTCAGAGCCAGGTCAAAACCTGGGCACGAAAACCTGAAGCCATTAGTGAGTGAGAAAATATGTTCATTATTCTATAGATGCTTATCCTCTAAAAATCCCATCAGTAAAACAATGTAAAGAATATATTTGTGAATCGCTGTAATTAAAAGATATAATCATAATAGTACACTGATATGCATGCTAAACATTGTGACTATTACTAGGCTTTCGATCTGTCTAGAAACATTCATCCAGCCTACTTTGGCATATTTGTGCTGCCATATGTACATTTTTCCACAGGTATGCATTTGTAAGTTGTGATTTTGTGAGCTTCCTGGACTCTCTACTCCATTACCAAGCTGTCAGTACATTAAGGTGGGACGGTGCTGCTTTTAAAGGGGTTGAAAGGAACCAATGTGATTGGCCACGAATGTTACAACCCCTAACACACCCTCACATAATGTCTGATAATGGATTATTTCTCATCCCACCCCATCGCCACGGCACAGTTGGCTGTGCTTTGCGCATTGTGCCTTGAATCATCAAAACAGAGGCCTCAGAGTCCAGAGATAGGAGGACGTAAATCGCAGTACAAGCAGGAACACTTAAAGAGAAGAAATGAAATAGTTTGAACATGCTAATGATGTTGGGACAGGTTGGCCTTGACCTCAGGATTAATTTCATACCATATTAACAGAAATCAACCGTGGTCTCTGTTAAAACTCCAACCCAAGGCCTAATAATAGCTCTCCAGCTTAACTCCACCCAGCCAGAAAGTCAGAATCAAGACACTCTGACACAGTATGTGTAATTTGTATGGTCCCGTCAACCTTTGTGGTAACCCTTCCTTCCCTAGGAGACTCTGCAGGTAGAACACATCACTTAGAATATAGTCCTTACTGTTCTTTATGTTAATATTATGAGAACAGTCATCCCCTTACCCCACAGTTCAAGGAAAATACTATATTTGATCACCTAACGTGTTTTTTTTTCCTGCACATAATCATATTTTTCTCTCACTTTTAATTCTCTACTCCCCTGGAAGTTTCGCCATCTAGGTCAAGGGTATTGGAGGGAGGCAGATTGCTGCGACTGCTCCATGCAGCTTGCCGCACAGCAAAGATACTTCCAAAGACACAATGACTTTCTCTTATATTTCTGTTTCCATATTATCAATCTGAGGTGAACTGGAAGAGGAATACTTAAACTAACACAAATTCACATAACAATGCCTCTAGAGATCAAAACTCCATTATACTATGAAAAAAAAACACCATTGAAATACAGTGCTGTGAAGATGAGAGAATATATGAAAGAACCAATGACAAAAGAGTGTAAACAGCCAGCCTCCGGAGTCACTGATGCAGGCCCTATACTGTTGCTTTGGCCATATAAATGTGGCACTAACGGCCTCTGATCAAGCTCTAATGGTATTCATAGTTGCCATGGGTCCTTTCACCGCGATATTATTAAGATCATTTTTATTCATGATATCCCCCAAATTGTCCTTGGAAGAAACAGCAGATTATGGGAGGCTGCTGACCCGTGGGTTGTGAATAAACATGAAAAACAATCAGTGTTCCATTTAAAGGCAGAATGGTGTTCTGTCCTGAGCCTCTGGGGTACGGTTGGAGAAAGGGAGCACCAAAAGAATAATGGAATCATTAGAAATGAATTGAAGTGAGGATGAATGATCCTGTGTCTGAACACTTCATCCAGTTTTTGAGCCTCTATATTATGTACATTGAAAATTACAGGGGGTCATTTAACTGAACGATGGAAGATGCAGTGATGCCGCACTACGATTTTGTTCTCATAGATTTCTAATGATCATAATTATGATAAGCCCATCTGACTTTGTTTCCTCAGTAACCAGCTGCTGAGATTTCAGCACTTCGGCTGTGACCCACTTCTTTCATTCTGTTTGAAGCAATTTGCCAAAAAAAGCACAAGGCAGTTTTGCCAAATTGCTGCCTTAGCTTCTTCTGCGTTTCACCTTGCTCATAGTTAAAGCACATTTTTAAAAACATATTTAAATATTTTAAAAAGCACAGAGACAAAAGGAGCATACTCTACCATACTCTACCATTGGGGTGTTGCTATGAAAAGGGATTAGGTCAGCTATTCTCAACCAGTGGGCGGCTCAGATCGCCATGTAGTGGCCCACGGAGGTAGGCCTACTGCCAATTGGTTAGGTTAAATTACAAATATAAAGCTAGTTTTATATATAAAGGTGTTAAAAAATTCACAGAAATAAATAATATAATACTAGAATGGCACTCGGAGAGCGCAGACCTCCGCCCCCCTCTCCGTGCAGCTTGCACCATCACCCACGTGTATTTTTGTTTATGTTGAGATCAGCTGTACGTAGTGGAGCATCGTAAAACGCTTCATTCAAACTGGACAGAAACAAAATAAAACTCACCTGAACCGTCATCGTTGCTCTTTCCAACAATCACCAAGTGTGCTTTGGTTGAACTCAACTGTAATTTCACCGTGTTTAATGTGAAAAAACGCCGATTCTACAGTTGTCGGTACAGCTGACAGTGGCATAACATATTTTTAAAGCCCAGTTAATTTTTTCTCCTTTTTTTGTTATGTTTTTTTTTAGGGCTGTCAATGCAATTAATTGCATGATTGTCCATATTTAATCGCGATTAATCGTAAATTAATCACACATTTTTTATCCATTTAAAAGGTACCCTAAAGAGAGATTTGTCAAGTATTTAATACTCTTATCAACATGGAGGTGGCCAAATATGCTGCTTTATGCAAATGAAGGTATATATTTATTATTAGAAATCACTTAAAAACACAAAACAATGACAAATATTGTCCAGAGACCCTCACAGGTACTGCATTTAGCATAAAACAGTATGCTCAAGTCATAACATGGCAAACTCAAGCCCAATAGGTAACAACAGCTGTCAGTGTGTCAGTGTACTGACTTGACTATGACTTGCCCCAAACTGCATGTGATTATCTTAAAGTGGGCATGTTCAAAAATTTAGCGCAAGTTATGAGCGTTATTTAACCTCCTTCCCAACAAGCTAGTATGACATGGTTTGTACCAATGGATTCTTTAGGCTTTCTAGCTTCATATGATGCCATTATCTTCACTTCACTTGAAACTGCGCCCGCTAGAACCTCCGAAAGAATGATCCCGTTAATGCATTAAAGAAATTAGTGGCGTTAAAACCATTGTGCGTTAACATGTTATTATCGTGTTAATTTTGACAGCCCTAAAAAAAATATTCAAAAAAGTAGAAGTAGCCGACACAAAAAACAACTTTGTTACAGTAATGACAGTAAATGTAATTTGTTACTTTCAACCCTGAAAAATGAAATACATAATACTAATGCTGATTCAATCATGAGGCACCAACACAGATATCATCATTGCCACACTATGAGCCACGTGAGAGACCATCCAACACTATTAACAGGCAAGAACAAAAGTATTAGATGAGTCTGCAAAAACCTGAAATATGGCCAATTTTAAAGTTCACTGTATGGGGTGTCACGACATACCAGTACTGACTATAATGATGATATTGTGCTACTAATACAAAGACAATATGTCCATAGAAATAATTCAGCGCCTTAGGACATGGAGCATTTCTCTAAAACGTCTAAGATGTAACTCAGCATTGTTAAACACAGCTGGCGTCAAGAAATGTACCAGCCACCTCACTAATGGTTAAAAATATAAACCAGCACAAGAATGACAATTACCAACACAAGCCACCATGTTCTGAACAGACACATTACATTACAAACACTAACAAAAGTAACATTCGCACTGTGGAACATAAAACAGCAAACTCAACAAACTACCCAGTCCAGCACTAGGATTTAGGCAGGCGTGATGGGAAATGTGAGCCGTTGCTATCGCTATTACTTTCAGCACTGGCAGAGTGCAGATCACAGCTGAGCAGACCGACCGTCACGTGACTCATGCTCAAGCCCGCTGTGCGTCTTGCTCGTGCCGACTGCGCACAGGTCGCACATTATGCCTGACTTCCATCGACATACTGACAGCACCACAGGGGGAATAAACACTCTGGATCGCTGCTACACGGCATTCAAAAACAGCTACAGAGTGGAATCGCTACCCACGTCTAGCTGAGGTCATATAATAAAAATATGTGCTATAATGCGCAGATCTTACTCTTTAACGATTTAATTGGGACAATATATTTTGTTAAAAGTATTTCCAAAAAGACTGAATTGTATACTGATTTTTTTTAATTGATTATATGTGTTTTTGTATGTGTATGTACTGCGTGTGCGTATATGTATGTATATGTGTATACAGTATATATATATATATATATATACAGATTTTAATTTATTGTTTTTAATTTTATTTTTTTACTTGTGTATATTCTTTTTACTCATTTATCTATTTTTTATATGTAATATTTTTTTTTTCCTGAATCTATACTGGCTTATTTTATATTAATATTAGGTTTGTTAAGTTTCTTTGTACCGATAACGTTATTATTGGGGACATTTGGGAATGTTTGTACTGTTGTTTCAAATGAACAAAAACAATATATATAATATTGAAAAAAAAAAAAAAAATTATTTCCAAAGTAAATTGTTCTCATTGTCTGTAACTGGGGCATTATTTCTGCAAAGAGATCGTGTAAACATAATAATAATAATAATCAAATATGATGTTACAAAGATGTACCACAAACAAAAACTGAATTCACTCCCATTGCATCGTAGTGGCCGATTGGTCAAAATCAGGGGAAATGAGACCTACTATGATGACTAGATACCACCAGATGTAAGTAAAAAAATATTATTCTTTGTTTTCTTATGTAATTTGGGCAAATGCATTCTTTAAATGTAAGCTGGGAACTTCACAGTGAGACCTCCACTAAGATATACAGGTTAGCCAAATGGTTTGATTCCAGCCGTGGACCTTTGTTGCATGCATCATACCCCTCTTTCCCATTGCCAGTACGTCTTTGTCAACTGTCCAATAAAAGGTGTAAATGGCAAAAAAATAATCTTAAAAAAAGATATATAGGTTATTAATTCCCCTCCCTTTGTTTTGCTGTGTTTCTTTGTTTGTCTCAGATGAAAGTATCCCAAACAAGTTTCTTAACTGCCACACTTTTCGCTATTTTTTCTTCCCAACAGGATGAAACCTATTGATTTTGTTAGTGATGACATAACCTTTCCTCTGGTGCCCACATCAGGCCAAACAGCTTTGTTTTGCTGCCTTTTCAAATCTCTGCAAGGGTTTTCCAATCTGTCAAATAAGTGATTTTAAAGTACTGCCACTGGAAGACCAAAAGATTTCTGATCTTCCTTTACAACATCAAGCCAACAGACCATGCGGGTCAGCCGGTGCTGGTCATCCTGTTGTTCCCAGAATAAACTCCAAACATGGTTGAGTTGCCCTTAGTTTCGATGCTGCGTGTATCTGGAACAAATAAAAGATCCAAGATTTTGCTTTGACATTTATTAATTTTGGATCAAGACTGTAAGTGCCTTTAATTAAACATTAGGCTGTTTTTAGAGCTGTACTATTACGTTTATTTCTTCAATTTCTTGTTTTGCCATCTTGTTTTTGACCATTTATTTTCTTTACTTTTGTCATCTATTCGAGTGATTCTCAAAGTGTGGTCCGGAAGACCCCCAGGGGTCCGTGGCACTCTGTCAGGGGGTCCCGCGAAACAATTTGATATAAATTATAAAATTGTTCTGTATCATTAAAAAGTGCATATCTATAGATGGGAACCATTTGCACCAATAAAACCAGCATATTGTGTCCATTACTCCAACCCATGTTAGCTTTGGGCCAATAGAAACTCTGATATGATTGTGACACACAGAAATAAGTTAATTATTTTTAAGTAGAATCACTTTCTGAAAGTCAGATTTAGATCGGTAAGTTTAAATGTCTGCATTTATATGTTAGTCCTGCTACTCTTCATTTTCTGAAACTTTTTGAGATGAGTTACTTGAAATATAGGCTAAAAATGCTGTTATGTTGAGTCTTAATGCAATTTGAATAATATCACACTCTGAAGTTTTTAGGTTGAAAGGTTTTAGAATACAAATAGTTACAATAGCATCTCAGGGTAAAAATGGTAGTAAGCATTTGCTTAATCGGTGTTACGAATTATTAGGGGGTCCTTGGAAAATATTCTCTCCTGTAAGAAGGAGAGAACGTTTGACAACCCCGGATCTATTCTGTTATATGTCAATCGTCTGAAAGTCGATGTGTGCGTGACGTTTCTGTCTGATTTCTACAATTTAGTGATGTAACGCACTAAGGGTGAAACGTATCCTGTTGCTTTATGGAGATAAATTGGACAGCAGTTTGTCTTTATTGCCATGAATCATTGTGCGTTAACCCCGCCGTTCAAAGTCTGTATACTTTTGGTTGGAAATAAGAGAAAAGCACAGGCTTGTTTGCCTGATGGAATCAGGAAGAGAGTGGATTTGGCTGTATTGTCAACAAGAGTTTGAATCTGTCCTCCACGTTCGCTTATTGAAAGAGAAAGGGATAAACAAGTGGAACGGCTGCCTGTGGGCACAAACTGTTCAGGAATACCCATAGAGACACAAAAGTAAAACTAGCGGGAGGGGAGGGAGAGAGGTTGAGTGACAATTCAGAGAAAGAGCAAACGGAGCAAAGAGATGCAGGCAGGTGACTCTCACCCCTTTGAAAGTCTGTCTCCTCCAAACAAATTGAGCTGTAGCCGTGCACCTAGGCACAGTAACAAGAGGCTTTTTGTCTTTTAGATCTTGACAGTTGAGTCGAGAGCGAGGCTTAGGGCGCGGAGTTGGCAGTTACCGTGTCGAGCTGTTATATATTTCCCATCAGCGCTTTCCAATAACATGGGAGAGACAGGAAAGGGCCCGGTGTCAGAAGATATAGGGAAACACTGGCTGCTGCTGAGACCAACAATCAGTGATAAAGGCACTCTGCCTGCTTGTGCACCAACCACTCAGGCTCGCTCAGGCAATTAACCGTTTATCCTCCACATGCTTGACGTGGGGGTTAAACTGCAGCCAAGGTTGTGCTTGACATCTTAGACAGTTAACTACATATGTCTCAGTGGATTTACGTTTCCACGATGACCTTTTTTTACACAATAAATAAGCTGTAATGTATGCACACACCATGGTACTTGATTAAAATGTAATAGAATGTAAAAGAAAAGGCAGTGCAGGAAGGGCAGAAAAACGTAGTGAGAACATTAGTGGAGAAAATTGCATGCATATCATGACAAGAAATCTATTAGTCTTTTTAATTCTACAGAGACTTACTAGTTATTAGGGCTGTGTATTGGCAAGAATCTGGAGATATGATACGCATCATGAAACAAGGATGATTATTCAATATATTTTGATACTGTAAGCAAGGTGATATATTGTTTTTTTTTCAGGGCTGTCAATCGATAAAATTGATCACAATTAATTGCATGACTGTCCATAATTCATCGCAAATTAATCATACATTTGTTCAAAATGTACCTTAAAAGGGAGATTTTTCAAGTATTTAATACTCTTATCAACATGGGAGTGGGCAAATATGTTTGCTTTATGCAAATATATAAATATATATATTATTGGAAATCATTTAACAACACAAAACAATGACAGATATTGTCCAGAAACCCTCACAGGTACTGCATTTAGCATGAAAAATATGCTCAAATCATAACATGGGAAACTCCAAGCCCAACTGGCAACAACAGCTGTCAGTGTGCTGACTTGACTATGACTTTCCCCGAAACTGCATGTGATTATCATAAAGTGGGCATGTCTGTAAAGGGGAGACTCGTGGGTACCCATAGAACCCATTTTCATTCAGATATATTGACGTGAGAGGTCAAGAAACCCCTTTGAAAATGGCCATGACAGTTTTTCCTCGCCAAAATTGAGTGTAACTTTGGAGCGTTATGTAGCCTCCTTCCCGAAATATGACATGGTTGGTGCCAATGTATTCCTTAGGTTTTATAGTTTGATATGATGCCACTACCTTCACTCTAGCTTTATAACTGACCCGCTACAATCTCCGAAAGACACTGTAGCGGCCGGGTCCACCGGCGAGCCATTCATCTGTACATAAGGGGTTAATTAAAAATCAATACAACGCTTTAGAGAATTGATACAGTATTGCAAAACATAATACAGCGATACTCATGTTGTATCGATGTTTTCTTACACCCCTGCTAGTTATTTAACTTAGGTAGGTTTGCATTAGTAGATGGGTTGCAGAGGTACAGATAGTTATTCAGCCATTTAAGTCTCATGGAACCATGTGCAATCATTGATAAAATTGTTTTGCATAAACACAATTGCAGTATTCATCTTAACAAGCACCTGCTACCTGCTCTGCATTTTCAAAACCCCTCTCGGGAAACAGCTATTTAAACGGCTATTATTTTGCATGTGAGTGGGTAAATGGGTTTGTGTGTGTCTATGGAGGTGTTGGTGGCTGTATGACTGCTGCATTTGCATGTGTGACTGTGAATCTGCATGTGATCCCGAGGTTTTTCAAATGCATGCCCAATATGCCTTTTTATTTCCGGCCCTGCTGGTAATATGAGAATAACGACAGCTCGGGGGCCTGATGAAACTGACCTTGGTGTTAATGAGCTTCTCACAGACAGACAGCGGCCCTCTATGCACCTTAATTGACACGGCACCCCTGCTCGCGCAGCACCACTTACCTGTGTCAATCTTAAGAAGACTCCTCAGCCCATATCTGCCATAGCCATTTGTTCCAGCCATCCTCTCGAGGGATGCAACTGCATTCTCATCATCCTCTCTTAAGTGCTTTTCCATTTATTCCAATCATTGGACGCTGCCCTATTTTTAATTTCAATTTTTTCACAGTTGTGTGCCCGGGCTAAATTAATGCACTTTGTGGATTGTGTTCAACAATGAGCACAACAATTGCAAGTAATCATTTGGAGCTGGTGAATTGGATAAAACTTTGGAATGTGCTCAGAAAGTATAGCTGTTTTCAAATGAAAAAGACAACACAGTTATTGCAGGAAAAAAAGCCCATTTTGGTGTTCAGCCAAGGATACTTTTAGGTAACCTTTTTCTGACCCTGAGGCTTGTCAATTCCATTATGCACCGTATATACAAATTCTCCTGTAGACATTCACTACATTGTTTTTTTTTTCTGAATGCCATCATAAAATGGCCCTATAAACATCACAGAGTAGCTCACGATGAGAATACGTGGACATGTGGGGGTCTGCTCTTTGTGTGCAATCACACGTGTGCATGTAGATACACAAGGAGGTCTTGTGAAGCCAGTGAGGATAATTCATATTTTATGGACAGAACAAGTCAAGTGTGTAAAGTTCAACAGAAACATCAAAGAAAATGAACAGAGGCAATGGCATTTTAATCGAAACGACCACCCATGTAAAAATAGCATTGTTGACAGAGGCATTTCATTTGTCCGTAACATATTTTTCGTGACCCCGGCCGCTCATTGTACCAGGGAAGACAAATGGATCTTTGTTTGTGCATGAAGGTCACAAATAAAAAGGAACACAGGGAACAAATGTCCCGATGTACGTGAGACAAAAACAACTCAAATTAGCCTATTTTGATGTTAATATAAGGTGATGCATATTTTAATGTATTTCTATATTATGAAACATGTCATGGTTGCTTGCAGCCATGCAAGTATCCATCACACGGTAGTTTACATCTTGGTACTTATCCGGAGTATTGAGCAAGTCAAACAACAGAGGACATCCTTATGAGCGATTCTGATACATACCCACAATTGTAATAACTAAATGCAAATTTTCCTCAAATGTCAAAATTACAATGGCAAAGGTGGACTGTAATATTTCTCAATGATGTGTTTTATTAATTTTATTCAAATACAAAGGAACCTTCATTTCACATCAGAGACATTTGAACATAGGTGCG